>JAGDQP010034781.1:0-19922 GCA_022664845.1 Lepisma saccharinum | reverse complement strand
TTATTCAAGAAATTCTACTGTCCCTATTTATTAGTTGCTGTATTTCTGTTTCAAGGTTATATGCGCGCAGGAAGAAAATGAACCACACGTTTTGCTTGGAACCGAACAACTTAACATGTACATATTGGTCTCCTGCTGTAGGTTTTCGGTATACTTTAGTTTAGAATTTGTTGTTATGCCAGTTTATGGTGATAACCAAACAGTTAATGATGCCATTGTCTTCTTGTTCTTTGGTGAATTTTAGTTTAGGTGTATTTGGTTTATTTGTTTAACAAATTCGAACTGTTTATCTTGAGTATATAAAAGCAAAGGATCATCCACGTAACGATACTATCTAACCTGATACTAACGGTCTAAAACTAGCTCAGTCCATTCCTGATTTATTTTAAACTGGCGAGTGGCAGCCGTGTTTATTTTATAACTGCAGTAGACTCCAAAATGTTTTCTGTCGTGCTGTAATCTTGAATTTATATGTAATATCTGAGATTTCGCCCGTTGTGCTACATTATTTTTGCTATTTCTGAAAATGGACTGTTGAGTTTTGGAATCATACTCTTCAACTGAAGTAAATTCATTACCCGAGAGAAGTGGATCAGTAGCCACAAATAAGAACATAGTATGTTTTGGTGCAGCAAATTTCTGATGTACAAAAGTATTTTATTTTAATTTATTGTGATTAGCAGTATATAGCAATGAAACTAACTGACGGTGATTTATATTTTCTTAAATACTGAACTTCAAAATCTTTATCTGTGACTTTTATTCTGAACATTTTACGCATCAGAATCAGAGAACACGAATAACCCTATTTTCTAATTATTATTTAACCACTGTTTCTCTATGATTATGTTAAACTTTACTACGCAAGTTATCTGTTATTAACTTACCTTGCACGATAACTACATTCGGAAGGAGTACAATTTCGGTCGTCTTTTATGCTCTGATGAAAAGATTCTAATCTCATGGTACATCTTCCATCATCACAGGCACTAATGGACTTGCGAAGAAATGAAGGATGCTAGAAAAAACAAACGTATACATTACTCCCTCATAGTAATAAAAAATCAGAAACGACATGCAAACCCCTTCATGACAACTTGAAATGTCAGTTACATTAAGAGCCTTATATTCAAACGGGAATTGTTGTGGGAACGAAGAAGACAGTCGGTATCCAATTCCAGCAATGCTTTCGTTTTAACAGTACTTACAATATTTAAGGTATATACGACAACTGAATGAAGAAATTGTATTCACAATATATGACAATACATTCAACTCGTAAGTGTTGTATTCATAAGTAAATGAACAAAAGCCATGTCAACAAATCTCAGTTTTAACCTACTTAACGAATTAAATCTATGTTACTCGAATATGATCGACTCATCAGGAACTATATCGTGCTCAGTTAACGGTTTTCTTGATGCACTAATACAGACTAATACAGAATGACTATAGAAAAGCTCAGGTCACGGAACATTTTAGGTTTTGCCCCGACTGATGATGATCCTGAATCACACCCGCGAACCTAGCCATTGGCAATCCAAAGTAGGCACCGTTACCGCTTAGACCAAGAGTCTCTCAACCTAGTATTTAATACAAATCACTTGGAACTTACAATACAGTTTTCTACGTTGCCTAAGTGAAGTTACAGTTAAAAAACAAAACAAAACAAAAACAAAAAATTCGGCCGACCTCGTTGTGTAACCTTGAACACGAATGTGAGTGACAAATACTTTCACAGAACAGTTTGACCATACGGAAAATAAGAAAAGCTACAAGATGACCATGGTATGTGCTATGGTCATCTCATCAATGTTATCTCAACCGAATTCTGTGGAATTCAATAATGTCGTGGAATTTCGTCGACCACTCGGGTTCATATCTCTCCTTCAGATACTGCTAGTTGGTGTGTGAACTTGTCCTCTTATTTTCAAAATGCCCCATTAGGTGATTTACGGATATACTCAGCTCCAGTTACGTCCATTTTAGCTGCTGGGCATTTCGTTAGAAATCTATCGAAGAAATACCCTTTTCATTAAAAGACATCGTTGCTCCCGAATCAAAAATCCTGTCAACGTTTAGATTACTGTTCTTAGTATTTCATGCATTCAGGTGCTCTCTGGCAAAGTTTGTTTCCACTGATTGTGAACCGTAACTAATGGAGCAATATTGCCAATAATAATACCAGCAAATCGGTTTCAGTACAGTACATTTAATTAACTTCTACTCTTTGTATTAGTCTGATATTCTTGCTTCCGTAATATTGGCTCTAAATATATTCTATATTTGCTTTGTATGTTTCCTGCTTCTGTTTTGCTGTTTGTATTAAGCCTTGAATTTGCTTCATTTTGATACGTCCCATTTGACTATGTATTTGAATTTGAATTTATTTATGGCTTTTTTGCATCTAAGGCACAGATCGAAATTTCTGATCTGACAATGACTGATCTTTACGATCCGCAATCTACTAATTGCATTTCTCGTCACTTTCTTGCACCAGAGATTGTATTTTGATTAATAAACTTTCCATGTTTGACAAGTCAATTTAACACTAAAATGAACGTTATTACTCTCAATCACCATCTGTAAGCGTATGCGAATTATACTGTTATGCACCACTGAAGTATCTTTGGTTGTAGTATGATTTATTTTGAGCTTAGCTTTTGATTTGACTGACGTAATATAATCAGCTCGAAGTCCTATTGAAGGGCAACAATCCAAAGAAAGGAACAGCGAAAAGGAGGCTTAAGCGGACTGCAGGAACTAACCAGGCCTTTGGATCGAACAAAAACCACTGGAAGTGTACATTTGAACAAGATCCTCACTCACTTGGCCTCTCAAGCGCACATCAGCAGGTGCAACTTAAACCACAGAACTATCCCTATCCATTGAAAATTAACAGATTGTTCTGCACGTTGTAGCATACCGTACATTAGAACGTGATGTAAGCACTGTATCCATTTCTGTACCATTACAGTAGATAGAGCCATTGGTGGATTCGTACTTCCTACGCAAGATGTCTCGATTGAACATCTCTTGCGAAAGTGAGGTTATAGCAGCTCGCGAAGTTAAACATCCTTCCTCAGTACAAAATATACAGGGTGAATCCGAAAGATGTGAACAAACTTAGGGAGGTGATTCCTGAGATCAGAATAAGAAAAAGTTTTGTGGCATTTCCTCGAATTCCGCTTCGTATAAGAGATACTGAACTTGAAATCCAAAATCGACTGCTGGCTATTGATACACATGTTTGCGAAATTACGTATAGTACACTTTTTTCTGATCTTTGTAGGTACATGTTTCTTGTTTCGATATTTGGAATCACCTCCCGCAGTTTGTCCACATCTCTAAGGTCAAACTATATTATAGAGTTGTCGACAGCACGCTCAATCAAATTCCTTCTTAATTTAACCTAACCCACAAGATATGCGTACGGGCTCACTACAGTAAAAAATATGAACAGTGAATAACCTGAATGAAAAACCTTTATTCGAACTAATCTTGATTGTTTCTATATTGTACTTTAAAGATATATTTGATTATTATAACGTCAGCACTAATTAATGTACTTTTCATCTACAAAGAACACTTTTGAAACACTTTCTGACTATTAATAGAATTCCGTAATTACAAACAGCTACAAGTTTAAATTTTTAATATGAGATGTACTTTTTGAGCTAATATGAACAATCTGAAAAGCAGTATTTCCAACTTCTACTTCACCTTAAATAGAAAATTTCTAAGACAAAATGAATGTACAAATAGCGACTATAATTTGTGATGTAACAATACAATTAAAGTGAAAAAGAATTAAGTAATGCCTGATTCACAAAATCACTTGAAGTATATTTACTTGTGAATCATTTGAAATTTTCTCGTGTCGTGTGTAACATCAATTTTATCTATTAACACAGCTACTAGAGGAAATGGAATGGCAGTAGCAAAACTCGTCTCAAATATACTGAGTGTGGCTCGCGGATCATCTTCCAAATTATTCTCGCTCCTATTAAATACCCATGGTACTCTTAGCTTAAGTAAAAGAACCCAATTTAATTCGATGCCGTATAAAAGTAATTGGCTTTGTATACATACACAATGTGCATTGATGTCATTGTAGGAACGTATTTCTAACGGCCAAATAAGAAAGAAAGAAAAGAAGTCACACAAGTCAAAATCCGCTTCGTTTTCGAGATACAGAGGGTCAAACTTCGAGCCCAATATACACTTGTAATGGTAAATAAACTGCATTAAAGTAAAACAATGCTATGGGAAGTGGATTTATCATCACTAAGGTAGATATTACAACCTAAATATGATTATATTACTGGCAATATATGTGGTATCTCCTAGTAATGATACACGTCAATTTGAAGCACAGAATGCAGTGTTCCACACAGTGTATACGAGGTTTACTTTGAATATTCAACCTCACACTCGAGAGCTAAACTCGTTCTCCTCTGCTGTTATACTAGCGAGCAAGACTGAACATCCCTCGTGAGGGTGGGGCTGAAGTTCAATCGTGAGGGCAAAACTAGGTCCAAATGTACACTTTCGTTTTCTACATTTCCCTCTGTAATGTAATTTTATACACCACCCACTTTCACCTTTCTTTTCGTCACCGTTATAAACATATCTCCACACACCAGAATAATCTTTTTTTTCGGATATCTAACCTAATCTGATATAATATTTCGGTTATGTGAACGTCCCATCTATTTCCAAATATGTTCAGTTAAGACACAAAGTAGAAAAATTCTCATTCACTAACATGGTGTCCGAGAGGTTAGAGCGTTAGCTTTCTGTGCGCGTGGTCACGGGTTCAAATCCCGCCGAGGTTCATTGAACGCAGTGCTTCTCACCCCACTTTAATAGGTCCCGTCCTTAGAAGCTTACCAGCTCGTTTCGGATGAGCGACAAAGACATTCCTAATACCGGTAATTCATACACAACACTTCCTTTTGTTTCTAGTATAGGAGTAACTCGATAATGTATTATAATGATTTCAGAATTTAAAAATTATATGGAAACGTAACTTCAAATTCTATTTTTAACGTCTATTACCAGGATGTACAAGTAGATAATGCCTAAACCCGTAACTAGTCTGAGGGATAACATTCCTCGCGAGCACTTTAAGCATTCGCTTGGTGAAACTAGGTGACTACTGATTTTACATTACCTTCAAACTGACATTCATAACTAACTGAGTTTATGATCCATTGACGATGACGACGGGAGTTCTGCTTGAAGATCTCTGGACAAAGTGAACCGATGTGGTCTTCCATTGAATGATGATGAAGTCCTAAAGACGGGACTTACAATTGAACGTGGTATCCGAACCTGTTTTGTACCCACCGGGAATTGAACCCGGAACCTCTCGATTACAAGGTAGCACGCGTTACTATTCACCCCCAGGGAAAAACTATGATCTATTATACATTAAAAAATAAAGCGCACAAAGGAATAAATACTTACGTGGAAAATATCCCATAGTTACAACATAAGAAAAAGTTTCAACATTATTTCGACAATTAATATTGTTGAGCATTCGCGAAGAGGAGAAAGGACAGAAGATCGCAGGTACTGTTCACCGTCGCTGTTAGAAAATAAATCAAGCAAAATTGCACCTTTTGGTAACTTTGATGAACGAATAGAACACCCTGTGAACACTCGAAAAACCTGTCAGTACGGCCGGCAGCAGGAAGGACTCTTGGCACCACTCTCAACATAAGCCAATAATTACAAGTGTGAAATACTAGAAATAACAAAGTACAGAATACTGCTTACCTTCCTGTCAAACATATCCATTTTCTTCTCTTGATCGTGTATGTTGCCTTCACAATGAGATGCAGTAGATGACGATGATTGATTCCATCCGAGCAAGTTGTAATTCCTTAATTCCTTTACCGCCGAATCTGATAGCACTTTCTTTGGCATATGGCAGTACCGACCACGGTCCATTACATTGGGCGAAACATCTCTTGGACGCTTTGGCTCACCTCCATCCCAAATTTCCAACCCATTGGTTGCAGGTACGTCTGACTCACTTTTCTGTCTTAAACGTTTTCCTTCAGCACCTCGAAGATCACTTAATTTATACCGTAACACTTCAATTTCTTCCCTAAAGTGGTTTTCTCTAACTACTGGGTGATTTAAGGGGGTATCAGTCTGGAGGAATTGTTTCATTAATATACCCCGAGGTCCATGTGAACTTCTATCTTCAAATCTCCGGTTTTCAGAAGACATGCTTAGATCAAGACCAGCTTCATCATCACTCCAGTAACGCGGAGGAACATTGTGTCTCTCGGAACTATTCTTATTTGTACCTGCTTTAAAATCAGAATTATGGAATGCATTGACACGCCAGTTGGGTTTCACTGTTGAACTGAAATGTGCATCTGATAAATGACTATCCCGACCTAAGTCTCGGCTATTTTCTGAAATATCCTGAAGCAGAGATCCTCGAGGACCTGGAAATTCGCTAAATTTCATATGAGAATCATATTTGTGAACGTATCTAGTTCTGTACCTTTTACTGCTACCTAAAACCCTTTCTCTTTCACTGTTTTCTTGGTTGGAATCTACGTCCATTACCTGGGTAGCATTCGTGTTATACATATGATGGTGCTTCTCAATATCTATGTCACTCGATTGATGCTGGTAACAATAACTATATCGTTCCGGGTCACGAAACAGGTTCTCCGATTCCCAGACTTGCATTACTTTGCTTTGGCGCATATCTGACACACTACATAAAGACTGTCTATGAGGAGGCGAAGGATTTAAGTTATTTTCATAATCAGGTATATTCTTCACTGCCGAAGATTCGTATCTAAGTGACCGCCCTCCCAAAATAATAGTTTCACTTTTGCTTCTTCTTCGCCCACTTCGAAAAGTCTTCGCTGGATTTACCTCATTCTCTGACTCACAGGCTGGACACCAATTTGAATATTCCCACCGACAATGAAAATACTCCGGAGAATGTTTAGTGTGGCTGACGTTGTGACACTCCCGTAACTCACTCCCATGTGTGTGACCATAGCTTGAATTGGTGTTATTCAAGGGCACTTTCTGTACAACATATGGTGTTGCCATGATCACAAGAAAATTTGTTTTCACTAATAAAAATTAAATAGTCGGACAGAAGAGGAATATCTGTGATGAACCTGTAAACGAAAGAAAATTGTTTATTATTATTAGTTATATATCTGTGGAGCATGACGTATATTTTTACGAAAATGTTCCCGACACTCGAAATGAAATTATTTAACGACACTAAATAAAAAACCTGTACAGAAGGGTATGCATCCATTCTACAATTTCTTACTAATACACTAAATATATTATAGCATCAAAAACTTAAGATTGAATGAGATACATAAAATACTACCTCCATCTCACCATAACCCATTACCCGTCAATGTCCCATTAATGGGACGCTCACGTTTGTTTTTAGTTCTTGAAGTTTTACCTTATTTAGACCATTGTGTGCACACACACACTAACTTTTCCCTGAAAAAGTGTGTTTGAAGTATTTTGTTCATGATCTTTCGTAATGTTTACTATTACAGCTGACAACACGGTTCCGCCATTACCTCGCGACGTACTGTTTGCTAGTGGATTAAATCTGCCCGGCTTTGTTCGCGATAGTGTTCTATATGTAAAAAAAATACTTAGGTATTGCATTATTTAAGCTTCACAATCGTGTTCTATTTATGGAACAATGGCAGAATGCGTTAGCTTAACCATTAAATCGAACTGTACTTTACTAATAGCATATTTAACACTTCATGGGACATATTTGATACACTAACAGTCTATTGTTTGGGGTTTTGGTGAAGTGAATAAAATGAAGCGAATACTCGAAAGTGGTTACTCACGAGGAGAGTATTCTTGCGCCTGAGGTGAATAAAAGTTTGCTTTTACTCAACAGTATTTTCTTGCGTCAATTGAGTTTACTTGTAAGTATACATTCCTAGATATGTTCACTCTTATTTAAGTAATTGCTTCTAAGTTCCGAGCATTTACTTACCACAGAAGCATTAATTTTCTAAGTACAAGTATTTACTTCTGATGGGAAGTATTTACTCTTTTTCTTCACTTAGTCCCAAGTATTTGCTTAAAAATAAGCAAGTTTAAGCATGTACTAGTTTTTATTCCCTTCACCCATTGTCTTCGAATTTAATCCTTTATATATAATTATTTTTTTCGATGGTTTTTCAGCTTACAAACTATTCCACTTTAGGGTACGCACGTTTCAGGTTGCCCCTGTACTTTTCTTTAGCCGACATGATGAAATCATCCAAGCATTGCTGTCAGTTAGCAAAATTTATCACGTGAAACGGATTTTCACATATGATATGAACTTAACTCGAACTTTTACCTTCCCTATCTTACCACTCATATCCTCTATCTCACTCAGGTGGGTACAACTACAGAATACAACACCCATTGATTGAATGAATTGTTGTTATAGGATTATTATTATTACAGAATTCACAGGAGCCAAATTCACGACTTTTCCACGCAATAAAAGGAAGAATTGTTGGGACCAGCTAGGGAACTGAGGATTGCGGCACCCGAACTCACAAGATATTATATTTCTAAGCACATCCTGCTGTAACATTAAAAGTTCACAATATCAAATATGCTTCAAATGTATGAGAATATTTTTCTGCACATCTGGGAAAATGGCAAACGGACTAGCATTAAAAATAACAAGGTTTACCTGAGTGAATTCATGACCTTCAACTCAATTTCATCAATTTTCTTGACTTTCATGACCAATCACACGATTTCATTAATTTATGATCCGCAGACACCCTAAACCAACCGATGAGCTTTTAAGAATAGAACCTACCATACTTGGTAATGCGGACTCCGAACCATTCCGTTCAATGGGTCCCAGCAGGAATCAAACTCATGCCTAGGCTCACTAACTTTTCGGACACTCCGAGATCAAATACAGCACCTATGATTGATGAAGTGTTGCAAAATTAATCTTTCTGGAAAGGTCGGTCGGACGGCAAAGAGTCAATATCGTGTGTACGAGGGACACAAAAGAAACCGGAATCGTTCTCTGGTGGGCGGATTCATTGTAGTAAATGCTTCCGCTCAGTGTTCGAGGTGGGGAAGAAACAGAGACGGTATGTTTTCCTAATACTTGCTTGCCTCGACACATCAAAAAGTGATATATATAACAACACGCATACCGTGTGTTTCAGTGACGGTATGCTTTTAGCTCTCAAAAAGCAGAGCTGGTATGCCATACCTGTGCATACCGCGTGGTCGCCGGATCATTAACATTTTTTTTTTTACTCTTGCTGGAACCCTTCTGCATCAGTCTACCGACCAGCGTTGTCAAGTGAAATCGTGATGCCATGTAGTAAATCTTTCTGTTAAGTGTCTCTCGCTTGTTCGGCGATTTTTGTGATGACTGAAAAGTGGAAACAACGCGTGCGGCTATGAAATTCTGTTTTCTGTTTCGGGTAAGAGCTGTAATGCTTGACACGACTTACAAGGAAGTTGCTCTGGAAAAAACAAAACTTTACGAGTGACCGCATCGAGGTCACTTGAAGACCAACCTCTCAGGGCGACCCTCGACCTCCCGAACGGACGAAAACATCGCCAGAATTTTGTATTTATATTAAGTACTTTAGGCAACTATGGCTCAAGGCCGTATGGATGATGGGATGAATTGGTGGAATGAAGAAAGTGGGAGGAAACGGGAGCACCCCGAGAAAACCCACGCACAGTGTTTGTCCACCACCAAGCCCACAATGGCATGAGCAGGGATCATTCGACGACCCCTAGCGCCAGAGCTGAGCGCTCTACCAACCGAGCCACCATGGTCCAAAAACATCGCCAAATTCGTTTAATGATTATGGAAGACCGTCGCAGAACCACTGACGAACTTGTTGATATGTTTAGTGCTGCCTGGAGTTTCTGCCAACGGACTTTGAGCAAGGAATTGCAAATGAAAAGAGTTGCAGCAAAATCCGTGCCTCACGAGCACACAAACCTTGATTGTGAAACAATTTTTAACCGAAAACAACATGATCCAGCTTTTTCACCCGCCATATTCGCTCTATCTTGCTCCGAGTGACTTCGTTTTATTCCCCCGAATAAAAAAAATCCTCAAAAGAAAACGTTTGCAGATGTGGAAGAGGTGTAGAGAAAACGAGGAAACCATTAAAAGGTATCATTTCGCAAGAGTTTTACGACTGCTTCGAAAATGAAGAACACGTTTAGACCGGTGCTTTGCATAAAATAGACAGTACTTTGAAAGCGGCTCAATAATGGTGGATTTCGCAGAAAATGCTTTCTATACATTCGTGTGTAATATACAACCCTACTTTTATCACTTCATTAGGAACTTCAGGTCTCGTGCGATAATGTAATAGCATAATATATTCGGTAATTTGCATTATGGTGATAGAATTACGTTTCTTTACAACCCTAATTTTGCGCCAGTAGGTATCACCCTAAATTCTGCTGGTCCCCTATAGTCATCACACCAATGCACCAGTTGTCGTTACCCAATCTACTACTAATATTGGTTTAGAAAATATGTATGATATCCTCTTTTTGACCTTCACTGGATCTGAACCTGGCAAAATAAAACGTGCTTGAAAGGAAAGAAGCAGAGAGGGCTTGTTAGAAGGTCCTTAGAAATTCTTTTAAAAAGAACATGAGTTGACTTCCGGTGGAATATGTAGGAATTTAAAATTTTGAATTTTACGGACGGCTACTCGAAAGAGTGAGACTATCACCATGATTTTTTTTATAAATTTAATATCACATTAAATTAAATTTATCGCTTTCTGGAGTAAAATTTTTAAATAGCAATTTTTCACCAGTAATCGTCACCTGTGACGAGCATTGGTGCAAAGTATGTTTGGCTTGCACCAGTAGTCGTCACCCTTTAAAGCAGAGAAAGTTGCAGTCAAGGCACGTAAACTTATAATCTGATAATTTGATCATTTTATGCACATGTAAACATCAGATACTTAACCTAAAACATCAATGCTTATTTTTTAATGTCCACTTGTTTTGACACTTTTTAGGAACAAAACCATGGAAATAGCAGAAAACACGAACTTGCCGCCCAAACACAAGACATTTCTACTAAGCGAAGTGACGCAACAAGCATATTAATGGTGCCGGTTACATACCAGATTGTGACTGCTTAACCTGGTCTGTTTGTGTCACCAAACGATAAAAGGTTTTCTTACTTAAACATGTTTAGTTACACACTGTCACAAAAAATAGCAACACTCGTAAAAATTGCATGTATCACATGATAACTATGATTTTTGTCAATTATTTCACGATATAATGCTTTTGTTTACGTGTCAACAGCAAAATTGAAATTTCAAGTTGTAACAAGCTTGGTAAACCAATCGTGTTAACTCTCAGAAATAATGTAATATATACAAAATTTTTATGTATATGTTTTTAGGTAATGATCTGTCCAGATCCATATTTAGTGTACATATAATTTAACTGTAATTTGTTGCGTGTGTATGTAACCTTATATTGTTTATTGATTTTTTTCCATGTTTAGGTTATTTTCTTAAATTTGCTATGTAACTGTATTTCTAATTTTCATGTATTTCTTATGCCATATATTCTTTTAGCTTAGCTAACAAAAAAGTAGGAACTTGGATACTGTGTACTGGACTCAGAAGTGAGGTAAGAAAGTGTGGGAAACTTTTAGCCAATCCGAGACGATACTTTAAATCTGGTCCTAGCTCTCGCTGTTGAAACAAAGGGGGAAATGAACCGTATATAATGGGAGCGCGTCTCGCCGAGGACACGCGCAATGACCACTGCAACACTTCGAAACCCATCAGCTGTGATGACCAGGGATAAGCTTCCTTCGGGACTTGAAATTTTATCTTTTAGTTTCTGGAGAGCAAGTAATAGTTCAGTACACAGGTTTCACTTCTATTTTCTGATCTATCACACTAATGAACTACTATGTCTCAATTCAAAATTATTGCGAAATATATATATTATATTCTTTTAGAAAGAGGGACGAGAAATGCAGTAAGGATAGGGAATTTGACATGACCCCATTAAAAAAAGGGGAAGAGGGAGCTGGACCTCTCTCGTCAGTACTTTTTAATTAAATCAAATCCCATGAAAGGGAAACGACAGCGGTCGTTTTGCCTAACAATGTGTATTTACCATGAAAGGCGCACAGTAGAGTCAAGTAAAATCAAGCTTTGCAAAGTAAACTAAATATGCCTCTACGGCGGAATTGCTACGAAAATAAAACTGTCGAAATTCCCTATTCCGAGTGTATGTGTGAATTCTTGTAATAATTAATTGGAGAGTCACGTATAAAAAGTCCAGGCTTGCCGTGAGCTCTCGTTTGCTTTTCATTCCCAATAAATGTTGCTGTTCCCGCTCTACGCGAGGGGGTACGAGCTGTTGCAAACTATTGAAGTTAAGGAGGGAGGCTATATTGTTATATTACGGATTTTGATAATTAAAGATAATCCATACGGAAGGGATAATGGCATCAGAGCCAAAGACGAGTTTTCGTTGAAGTGCGGCCGACCTTTGTGATAAGGAAATAAAGACGACCGAAAACTATACAGGCGAAGTCTGTATCCCGCGATTCTGCTCTGTCAAGTAACAAAATAGTCCCCAAGTATTACTTTGTAACTTCCCAAGTGTGTCCGTTGCGTGTGTGCTATTTTCCCTCCAAAAAACTATTAAGGAAATCTTTCTATGCAACTAAAGAAAAGATAGGGGGAATACTAGAGAAACTCATAAACATATTAAATCTCTATCCAATAAAGTACAAGCTTCCAATTCAATCTATGTATTTTCATTATGCCAAAAGGTTTCCTGATGTTAAAGGTTCACAGAGAACAGTTTTCTCTGAATGTTACATGGCGTGTGGTAAATTAAGCCGTTAGATATCAAAGTAGGAATCAATTAAATTCTATTCTTCTTTAGAAAGAAGTGGCGTCCGTAGGGTAAAGTTCAGTCGCAACCACACCGGCTGTAAGCTAGTAAAACGCATATGTAACAAAGTGCATCACAGCAGTAATTTGTTTCTTACAATAGTTCAGATTCGCTCCGCTTGGTGTGTGTGTACGTAATATGCAAATGGTGGAAACTGAGTATGTTTTTTTATTATTATTGTTTTCGGCGGTGGAAAGTTATTTTTTCGCAGTAAATTGTTCCTGATTGGCTACAAGAAAGTACAGAATTGTGTTTTCCTTACATTTGGTGGCCGTTGAAGTGCCTCTCTACTTCCGTAAATGTATGTAACACAAGTCCACGTAAACAATGAAGAATGTCATTACGAAGTGAAGTCTACACAAATAGCCAAACTGCCGAAGGAATGAGGATTCATCAAACGACCTTTGGTAGAATAATACAGGAGCAAGAAACGCATGGTGCATGTTCTCGACGAGAACACTGTGGCAAAGAAAAGAAAAGAACTGCTAGGATGTATCGGGATATTTTTCGTTTACCATTACCATCTATAGCTTCCAGTTCCAGAAAAATTGCAGAAAATGTATTTTCTGACGCTGATTACATTAGAAGCCTATGACTATTGAATGAAAGAGAGATTAAGAATAAAACTCCAAGAAAGCAGCCATGTTTACGTTCTCACCACATACGGGCCAGAAGAGAGTTTGCAAGGAGGTACAGTGCATGAAGTGAAGAACAGTGGTTCCATGTGATATTTTCCGACGAAAAAAGGTTATGATTGTACGGAATTACATTGGAGTGAAATTGCTGATTAGAAAAGGAGAAAACTGGCAGCCAGATTGTGCTTCCCCACAAAAAATATGCCGAAAGCATCATAATGTAGGGATGGCTCACAATAATAGGCGTGAGGCGAATAGAAGTTTGCAATAAAACGAGTAATGCCGAATATTTCTCAGGTAGGAATTTGAATTACTTTATTTTTCAAAATAGCAATGTGCCGTGCCACAGAGTAAGAGATATCATAAACTGGTTTTAAAGCATGGGTATGCAAACATTAGTGTGGCCACCAAATTCACCGGATATGAATCCGATTGAGAATCTATAGCATGTCCAGAAAACTTTCTGGGAAGATATTTCAATCAAGAAGACAACTCACTGAGGAAAAGGTTCGAATCTTGTATCACGAAGTCGAGATACATTGTGTGAAACACTTGTAAACAGTATACCCTGTAGGATTGTTGCAGTTAAGGCACTCCGTGATAGTCACACAAAATACTGAATTTTTTTAAAAAAATATTGTACTTTCAACGTTTACGGTATGCTATTTTTTGTGTAATTTCATTCCTTCCTTACCGTTTGACTGCCCCAAGTGAACCACAAGTAACATTCCATTACATTAATTTACATTATATTTTAGTTTTGTCAGTCACTGCACATATAACGAGAAAAATTAGTGCTTAATTCCCGCAATCTTGCAATCAATTAATACTGTCGAGATATCACAGAACTATTATAAGTTCATTTGTAGTTGGTATTTCAAAGAATCTATTCGTAATAACCATGCATGGAAAAAGTTCCAACTCGTCCCGGTAGCAGGTAATTTTCCATTTGTCCCGCTGTAATTGAGACCTTTTTAATTGTAATTGAGAGGCATTGTGCCTCCCTAAAAGCTATGCTTATTGTCACTGTTGTCCTACTTGATGGGAATGATGGCGTTATGTTACCCCGGCGCTTTTCTTTCCGCTTTCTTAGAATTAACGCTTCACAATATGGTGCATTAGGAACCTAACGAGAAAACGTTCAAGAAATTACCAAAAACGAATTGCCTTTTTATTGAATACTAGCTAATTTGACCGCCCGTTGTGCGGGGGTGAATAAAATATGTTAGCAACCGTCATCGGGACGGTCACCAATCAGATTTGTTAGGGTTGTGTTACCTAAGATAGCCGTTGTTAATGAATTGATAGTCATACCAAATTTCATAACTTGGAGGTAGTTAACCCGTAGAACAACATTGTAGTGTGGGTTGCCACGTACTATGCTTTAAAATTTTCTATTATTTACTACCGCCATTGGAATTCAATGGATAATTAGATGGTCGATTATCTCTGAAGATAATAATTTTAGAATCAAAGTGTTATAATAACTTCCTAGTCCGATTCAGTGTCTAATCATGTGCGAAAAATCGTTCCAATCGGTCCAGTACTTCTTGCGTGATGCTCACGCAAGCATTGCCACTTTCAATTTTATAAATAGAGATTTAGGTGTTTCCCTTTGTTTTGTTTTTTTAAGGTATTTACAGTTAAACACAGATATACCATTGCGTCCCAATGGAATGTAATTATTGCATAAAAACAGTATTACAATTCAAAGTATATAAGTATGCTACGGCTACACAAGTGAAACTTCAGTTAACAAACAAGCAACTTTGGGCTCTCCTTATTAACATTGTCAACAATTTTAGATACTGTAAAATTGTGTAGCTCATCTCTTCTCCCAGAACATCGAACAAAATGCCTGCCACCTTTGACGTCCGCCAAACAAAGTCTAGTGCTTGTTCAATTAGGAATTTGGCCCCACCTACGGACTAGACCCTTGCCAAAGAACAAATATTTCAGCTGCTAATTGAGCAGTCTCCAGTTTACTTCTTCCTCCTTGCAAATGATGTGTTACAATGCTGCCCATTGCTTCAACCACCGATTCACAATGTGACGTAACCATCAAAGCTAATAATAGATCGAAAATGTGATCAATTTCAGCGTACTTCTTTTCGTCCTTGTATAAGTCAAGATACTTTGTGCAAACTCTTCCGACTTATACCATCGCGCAATGGGTATATTGTTCACTGTTCTCGTGAATACAAACCCCCCTCCCCCCGTCATATGTGTACCGCGTTTTAGATAAAGTTCAATAGCGGCGACCGACGAGAGGAAAAGAAAATGAATGTTTTATGGCGGTACACCACCACAAAGAGACAACAGGAAATAATAAAATCTTTTTTACTTCGGTTTATTTATAAACCTTTTAGTAGAAAATGTCCATTATCGTCCCGGTGAAAATCTTGCTGTTCTGGTAGCACCGCTACCGTGCTATGGAAGTTTTTTCATGCATGGTAATAACCAATGTATCTGCGATTATGACATTTTTTCCAAGTGATGCTATTTTTGGTGACAGACTGTAAAACATGACGACCACTGGGGAAGTGAGAGAACTGGTTCCTTTACCTTAGATTTGTTTTCTCTATAATTTTTCTCATATTATGATGAAGCTGACAGCGAAAAGGGCCTCTTGGTTCAAGAGTAACAGAAAAAAAACTATACAGCAAAAACTTAAAGCAACTGAACAATTAGGAAAAGCTAGAACCAAGCGTGGTCCTCTTATAAAGACAAAGGAAAATGACCGCGGCTATAACGATTAACGACTATAGATTTGATAAAGAGAATGAAGTGTCTGTTGTAGAGTTCACAACTCACGACAAATTTTAAAACCGTGGAACTGTTGGTAAACGTCAAAAGACAGTCGTAAATGGAGAAGAAATAAGTAACAACTCAATTCTTAAATCTAACCGAAGAGTACACTGTAAGTATGGGAGGAGCAGACTTGCTCGATAAGCACCTCTCGCTTTATAGGATCCGAATAAGAACAAAAAATTATGATAGTTGCCCTTATTTCCTCAGATGATTGCCGTATCTGAGGTGAAAACATGGCGACTTTACACGATCTGCTCCTCTTAGATGTGACGAGGAAAACTGTTCTTACGTCACGAGAAAAATCAACACCTAAGCACATAAAGACAGGCCCCTACCGCCTAGCAATCCCAGTCTCGGCATTCAACAATCCAACGAGATAATTGGACAACTTCTTAAGATATTTCCTTATGAAAGTCACAGATGATATCTTAGGAATATTGCCTGGGGTGGAAGAAACATACATAAACCATTTATACATGAATGTAGGACGACTTCAGTTCACACCTGAGAAGTGCAAAATCAAGATTAACTTCCTAGACGTAACACTAAAGAAGCGATCAAACGGACTTATATTATAAACTTACCACAAGACATGAAGTTTTACATGCAAATTCGGCACATCCAACTGCCCTGAAAAACTCACCTCTGTCAGTGGATACCTAGGAAAAGAATTATAGACAATGAACATGGATTACGAAAAGATCAAAATGGGTGAAATAAGTAGGCCAAAATGTAAAAACATGCCATATTTCCCGTTACCTACTTTCCAAATTACGATAAGCTAACCCAGAACTTCTGGAAGCAATGACAGAGGTACACGTGTGGTCTGAGGCATTAGGTCAGCATCTCCAAGGTTGCGGGTTCGAATCCCGTCTGGGATATGTATGTTTGTGAAATTTAACAAGCAATGCACTCATGTAATGGTGACAGGCCAAGTTACTAAAATGGACCACAGAAAATAAATTTAAAAGTTTTAAACGTTGGGAAGTGAATCAAAAGAGAATGTGCCAAGAGACTGGTGTGGTGGGTGGGATGCCACAAAACCCATCACCAATCGCATATGAGACACCGAGAAATTTGAAACTGCAGTTAACACAAGCAGCCTTCACACAAAAGAACTGACCAAAGTAGATTTCCAAAACAAGGGAAGTGGATTAACAGCATGCTAAAATACCTTAACAAGAGAGCCAATTAGCGAACTGACAAACACGAGAATCGACCGTTTTGAGGACAAAACCCCACAAGATAAAGGTGTTGAAGAAAAAACGCAAAACGAAAACCATCAGGTTAATAAAGGATGGAGTTAGGGAGTTCAGAGAACCTATACATCAAATAAACGATTCCGAAGAGGCAAAAGAAAAGTCACAATTACGTGTGCCCAAAATCAAGAAGCAGTAAGCTGGACAGAAGCGGGAAAATGACCCTTACAAACATTCAGCAGACAAAGAAAGGCCAGTGTAATAAGAAAATAAACTCTAATACCAAATCAGGAAAACCAAAATGGGTTTGAAACTAGTTTAACGGGAAAGCGATCCGCTAGTGGAGTTCTTGAAACCGCTTGGCAAGGTTTACACATCCATACACAAGCAGACATTTCTGCGTGTCTGGTTTGGTTTATTGTTCTAAATGATAAGCGAACATAACAACGTTATCTGACAGCCACACGGATAGAGAATACGTATATTAAAACAGGATACATACAGTGGATACTGATCACTGTTGTATTAGAGAACACATATATAGGTAGATATTCTTGTGAGCTGGTGCAAAATGGCTCGGGCTCGAAGCTTCAACCCCGCACTGTCAAATATATAGATGGAGGTTCTAATAGTGCCGGTAGTTTGTTTCTGATCAAGGCGATTCACAGTAGCTAGCAGCTACGACCGAAACCTACACTCATAACACAAACATTTAAGGCATTATTCCATGACAAATAATATAATTCATAAATGACAGGTCTTTATCTTGACCGCTACATTAATGAAATGGTGACGCGGTGGGGGCCCTGAACAGTTAAATAACAAATTCTAAGTAATTCGACGTAAAATATTTCTCGAAATTGGAATGTTACACTACGGATGGAAAAGCTGTATTGCACATCAATCGCACTAAAGACTAATGTGAATTTAGAACATTAATATAAAAAGTATCCTGGTGTTGTGATTTTTGTTACCATTTTGAGTATTAAACGTCTTTATTAAGTATTCAGACGCAGTTTCCTTGTTCGGAAGGCTTTCCTTTCTGCGCTAAGACTAAACTTAAAAGCTTTTAGAATCATTTAGATTTAAAAGTAATATTTTACACATTTGAAGCAAACAAGAAACAAACTAATTATTAGACGAGGGTGCAATTACCTTTGACTCTAGGAACTACCAAAGCTGAAGAACAAAATGCAAGGGTGTGTCGAAGCACGCGTTTCGTTATTACCACGGAGCAGGGGAAGGAGGCTATTCCCGACAGAGCCAGAGAACGGACTTTCAAGGTTAATCTACAGAACAGTAAGAAGAGTAGCATCAACGTTTTTGCAAACTGCGATTATCAACACTTCTGTGTAGGTCCGTTGTGTGCAATATTTCGTGCAAGCTTACGAGAATTAACTCTGATTTTGACCAATCGCTGGTGATTTAATACTCTTGACAATAGTCTCATCATTACTGGACGAGCTTACACTATGTTCATAGTAGTCATTATGCTGATTTTTGAGATACTATCTCTCTCGTTCCTAATATTAACCTTAATTGCCTTCTCAGACATTTCATATTTACCATCTGACCTTTGTGATACCATGTCTAGGGCGTTTATACTATTTATTCGTGCCTCAAAGCTGTGAGCCATCTGTAACGGTCCCTTCTGGCCTGGTTCCTTTGGTGAGGACACTTGGGATCAATTACCTTTATTAACCGGATCCATAGTAGGTCAGGTTAAATAAAATAAATCGAATAGTTACTATACTTCACCCTTCGCGTAAGCACCTCTACCTTACGGAAATAAATTACACCACAAAATACTTGATATTAGAGAGTACTATATTTTTCTCGCTAAGATAAATTATGCATTTATCTTAAATCAATATACATAAGGCAGATTAATTTGTCGATATTACTTATTTATGTACACGTCCAAATCTTATACATGTCAATAATCATACAGAAACCGCTGAAGATCTGCTTGACCTACTATGGATCCGGTTAATAAAGGTAATCGATTCCACGTTTCCTCGCCAAAGGAGCCAGGTCACAAGGGGCCGTTACAATTTTCAAAGGGACCATGAATAATAAATATATATATAAAAAGTGAGTGACTGCAAGTTGATCAAGTGTATCTCAACTCGAGAACACACAGTGCAAATGCAGCATACATTCAATAACGCATCGTACATATTTTTTCGTTGTTTTGAAATAAATATGGCATCTGACGAGAATTATTGAATGTTTAATACTTAAGTACAAGAAATTCCCTACCATGAAGTGGCGCCTGAATGTTTTCACAGCCCCTTTC
>JAGDQP010034780.1:0-19923 GCA_022664845.1 Lepisma saccharinum | reverse complement strand
CTAAATATAATTTAAACTATCGCTGCTTTTAATATGATATCATATCCACATTTCTCGCTTGTTATATCATGTACTACAAGCGAATGTACCAACACAAATCTTGTGAATTAAAATGCAGTACTTCAAATACTATAATCTTGTTTTTACAACTTTGATCCCTGATGTTAACATTTACAATGTCATTAGACCATCTGTTACACTAGAAGCGTTGAGATTTATTTAATTTTTAAACCTACTTAGACTCATTTTTTTTTCTCAAAGGCTTGCCTCTTGCAACCATCCTGCAATGATAAGCGCTGTAAGGAGCTCCAAGTCACGAACGAGTCTTTGAAATGTTGGCTTCTGTTTCCAAACATGCTTGTCTACAAGTTTTTATCTCCCTTTTAATTATATTTGTTATGATTCTTATCGCTCAAGTACTATGTTAATTAAAATATATTCATTAACTGTCATTTAGAATTTTTTTAAAATGTATTTATGGCTTTAGACATCTCAGGCTTAGGCTGCCATTAACTGTTATCTGCACAGAGTAAACGCCTTTAAACTTTTTGATTGACTCTGTTTAAAGAAGATAATGTATTTTCAATTATACGGCTTATAGAGTTTTGTTATGCCGTAAAGCTTCACACTTTCCGTCGGCCTGATCCAAAGTTGCCTAAAGATCTTAAAAATTAAATTCAAATTCAAATTCACATCTTCCCGTAACTTTGATTGGTTCTGGGGATCATCATCATTAGTGCTCTGATGAGAGCGGCAGGTACTTCAGCGTTAGTTTAGACCTGTCTATTTTGTCTATCTTGGGCTTTTCTTTTAAATTTTTACGATTTTCTTCCCTGTCTTTTCCCCCTTCTTCTTTTCTCTCTTCAAACTTTCTATTACACCTTTTAGTATACAATCTATGTGCATAGAATATCTTAACTATGTTCTATTTGTCTTCTTTATTATCGCCTCTCACGTACTCTGCCGAGAACTTCATCAGGATTTATCTTTTGTACGAAGCCAATTTTTCCATTCTCCGTCAAATTCACAGTTTGAATGTTTCTAATTTGCTTTAATCAGTCTTTTGTAAGCATCACGTTTCCGCTCCATTTAATCAACCTGTTTCTCAACTGTTTTGTTCACCAATCCACAATGAAAATTCTTATTATTACTGAAGTCTAATTAGGCCATTATTTTTTTTTACACTTCACGTCTTCACTTTGAAACTATAATATGTCCTACTTTTAGTTCTGACAATCACCAATCGTTCTTTTGTTCTAAATGTATTCACTTCATTACTGAACTTCGCTAACTGTACTCGTAATCAACAATGTAGATGAAATCCCAATATTTCAGCTCGCTATATAGGGCTTTAAGATAGTATAGATAATGCAATTCCTCGGGACCAAAAACCGGAGTAGTCACAGCTTCCATTGCAAGTTCACGTTGTTATTTATACAATTTCTTGAACAATTTCTTTAAAAAACACACTTTCTATGCTTTGGTAGCTTTCAAATTCTAATTAAAGTTCCTTTCTAAGCCTTTAAATTAGCGACCCAAAAATGTTGGGGTAGTCTTTTAAGTTTCTTTTGTCCGACTGACTGCCCATATGTCTGTAACGCAGCGGATAACCAGAGAAACAGCCTTCAGATTTGAAATCGGCAACCTAAATTTAACTCGCTGTTTTCAATTTTTCGTTACACTGCAGCAATTCCTTATATTGCTTCTATACTACATACACTTGTATATATTGGGTATATTTTCACTAATTTCACTCATATTTTTAATAATCAGTTCACCTTTACTTCTGATATCCAGAACAATGTGCGGATTACCAAACATTCTTTACAATATACAGTATGTGCCTGAAATAACGGCGCTAACTTCGGCGGAAGACGATTCTTCGCATCGAAACAAGAAAAGAAAGTTCCTTTGAAGTAATGTGAAATAAACGCGTATTTTCGACACTACAGACGCTCGAAGTTACAGCAGCATCATCATATCTCGATAAATAATGACGTAAGCGATGTCAGCTTAACAAATCGCAATTGAATTAGCCCCGATATTTCCATTTAATATATGTTTATATGATCGAGGGAGTGCCATATAGACATGATTCACAACGTAATATTATTATTGTCAACGAATTATAGGGCAAGCATAGAAATCCCTTCTAACCTGCATTCGTTAATCATAAACATAGCTTAAATAGGTGTATTTGGTACTAGTTCAGTTCTGATTTGCTAAGCCGACACTGTTTACGTCATTATGTGTCGGGCTATGTCATTTGTGACGATTCCGCCGTAATTTTGAGCTCCTATAAATCCTCAAACTACACATGGCTGGAAATTTTATCAAAGGAACTTTTCCCTTGTTTTTGATGTAAATCATCAGCTTCAAAAGTAGGTACTATTATTGTAGGAATACACTGTATGTCTATCTATCTCTAAATTTATAAATAGATCCCTTTTACCCTCGAGTTAAATACAGAAAATTGCAGGTAGACATTGGCTTCGAATTCAATGCAAACATAAATTAAGGGTTTACTCCATAGGCTTTTGGTCTACAGTGGCTCAGTGGTAGAGCGCTCACCTCTGGTGCATGAGGTCCTTGTTTCGATCCCTGTGGGCTTTGTTATTGACAAACTCTGCGTGGTTGTTTTTTTTTCTTAAAGATTCTGCGTTTCCTCATACGGCCGCCTTAGCCAAAGTTGCCTAAAGACTTTAAATAAAATGCAATTCCAAATACTTTCTTTGACGTCACACTGTGTAAAAAAGAAGTATTTGTCCACTACTAAAAGAAATAAATTTAATGATAGCATTTTTTGTACAGCAATGATGTTTATCATCGAAGCATCAAATAAGCTTATTTTTCCCTTCAGTTTCATTCATATTTGAATAATCGATGTTAAAAGTAGGAAAACGTACTGATATTATAATTTATCACTAAATGCTGAACTATACAAGTACCGGGAACATTTATATTTAAAATAAAATGTATATTTGTTTTCTTCAGTGTGGTTTTAAACTGTACGAAGGCTGCGAAATGGGCTTTTTAGCGATTTGGAACGTCGTAAAATTGATATTTTCCTAGACCTACTACTACTACTACTACCGCACGGCTATTTTTATTGTATGTCACAGTTCCAGTCAAAACAATCTGAATCATAGTTTGGAGTCAGAATCAGCTCCACAAGTGTAAACCATTTTAAAAATGAATGGGCCATTTTAGTATCTTATGACTTCGGCCCATCTTGATTACATGAGTACAATGCTTTTGAAAATCCACAAACGTTCATGCGGGATTCAAACTCGTGACCTTAGAGGTGCTGGTCTAACGCCTCAGAACACACGACTACGTCGGTCGGCTGTAAACCCATTATCTATCTCATAATGACTTTCAACGCGTGACGGAAAGAATGCGTAAAAGGTCATGTTTCGGAAGGGTAACTGCCAACTGGAAACTAACATTGTTTTGACAGTGTGTGTGTGTGTGTGTGATGACTTCTTTGTTGCTCCACCTCATCTGTTGCGGCGTTCTCTCGTTTGTTTGTTCCGAATATAAGGAGCTCGGGCCATTGTTGTTCGTTTGTCTGTCTGTCTGGACCTCCCATTTCATGAGATGTTGGGGCGTTTTCTGCTTAGACTTCCGTCTTGGAATAACACAGGTGGATACCAAGAAGTAGATTTTGGGGGAATTGGTATTGTTGACACCTCCACTGCTTACTGGAATAAAAGAAATGGATGGAACAACGTCCACTGATGCAATTCTATGGATTGTCACGCCACTGACTGACTGGCGAAAAGATTCCATGGACCTAGAACGTGCCCTCAAAATCATCACTGCCAACTTACCTTTGCTTTCATCTTATAATTTGGCTTTAAATATTTCAACATTGTTGCGTTCATTGTAAACTAATTACCAAATACTTGAGGAGTCTTTCACCTAGTATTCTAGTAGAGGTCTTCACTACAACGCAGCACAAGTTTAAATATTGTTGCACCGGCCGTTCAAACTCAGAATTCATCAAGTTTTCCTCAGTTACCTCAGGAGGGACAAATTTCGTGATGTTGCTTTTAAATAAAACCAAGCCAAGATTTGACCCTTTCAATCTACGAAGAAGGGTAGCGTAAGAATTAAAATGCGTCGGCTTGTAATCTTAATTTGTAGTAAAAGGCCATAGAAAAAGTAAAAAAAAAAAGGTTTTTTCCTCAAATTGAGGACTGTCTCATCTTATCAAATGTTTATATAATTCGTGCAGCAAATGTTTATGTAACTTTGATTGTAACTCAGACGTCAAGCTCGTTTGTTCATACCTATAGAGCACTGAGTAAATTCATCTTATCAAGTTTTGATTCAAGCAAAGGTTTATCTAACTTTGATTGCGCTTTAGATGTCAACTTTCAAACGTCAAGGTATAAAGCATTGGGTAAATTTGTCTTCTGTTGATTCTAAGATGTTGATTCGAGAGAAGGTTTATCTAACTTTGGTTGGTTGTGTGAACATAAAAAAAAAATATTAAAATGGGTCGAATCATATCGCAGCATGCTGTGAATGAAGGGCTGATCAAACTTTTAACCCATTCTACGTCACCAATAGTGGTTTGTAAGCAGCTACTGAAATTTATTTGATGCACATAATAATCTTTCGTAGATGGCAATACTGCTTTAAATCTTTAAGGAAGCATGCATTTTGGCTGGAGAGGGTTTTTTTGAGGAGGATGTACACACACAATATACTACAGCTAAAAGATAGGTCAGACGAAACAATAATATTTTTCTTACTGCTAAGAGCACAACACAGACAATCACGGGTATAAGTGAGCGTTTGTCTGCCTGTGTCTACATGGAAGCATTTTCCCCTTCTAAAAGACCATAGATGTGTGTACAGAAGCCCCCAGTTTACTTTTTTAAAGTTGAGATTGGATCGTAGAAGGAATGTTAGTAGTTATCGGAAGAGATATTTGCCAGCGATGGCATCTAATGATCTCATCTTGTGGCGGTCTTTCACAGCTCCGCCGCCTGTCATCAACATTGGGCTTCCTTCAACAAGGTTGCCGCCCAACTTACGTGACATGAACTTGAATACTGCACTGCAATTGCTGTGAGTGTTGATCACGATGACAAAGGCAAAATCTTCACATAATTTGAGAAGTTGCTGTTAGCATTGGCACCATCAACATACAAATTACATTGGAAAAAAACTGGGACCAAGTTTTAGTCAATTCTCTAAATACTGTCTGCCTTATTTTGAGATGGTAATTATGAATACAACTGTACACAAATTCAACGAGTACAATTTTCTTACTTTACAGAAAGTAAAAGAATTTTCAGAAAAATAAAAAAATGTTTTTATATTATTCATTGTCAGTAATCCTTCACTGTCTGCTTTCCGCAAAAAGTGTAATTCGTTCCAAAATTTCCACCCAGTTTTAAACCTATATGCTATAGGTACGTACCAGACAAGAAAATCCTGAAATGCTTTCCACTAGGAATTTTTTTGACTTGTTCTCTGAAGGAACACGATATATTTTGAGAACCTGCATTTGAATTTGAACTTATTTATGGCCTTTAGGTATCTATGGTTCAGGTCGGGATATAGAGTAGAGGAAGCGATGCGGGAAGGAGTCGGCCCGATTCTAAAGTTGAATGTACCATCTCCTCATGTTCCTGGTGTAACTGAGGAAAAACTCTGGTAAAACCTGTCAGGATTGTTGACCTCTGGTTTCGAACCCAGGACTTCTCGAATGCGAAGCCAATGCTTTACCAGCTGAACTACTTTGAGAACCTGAACTTCACAGAAATAACAATGGGTAGTGATTTGTACTGAATTAGGTTTCCCAAGGTATAATCTTTATAATAAATTGACCTTCTATGCTGTCTTCTCTGAGCCCAAAGTCAGGAAGGAACTTTCTGAGATATCGAAAATAGCGCGAAAAAACAACAACTTGTTTTTCATCAGCTGCATCCGTATCTTAAGAAGCTTGACTATGAATCTGATAACAAAGTAAAGAGTATAATGTGCTGTATTCCATGTTTTAAAATTATGACCCTAGATTTATTTTTTGTAATTCCATGGGTCTTCAAAATGTTTCATTGTTGATGCGAGGAATTGGTAAAGTTTCCAAATAGAAAAACGTTCTTATATTTTTCCCCATATACGAAAGCATACATTGCCCAAGATGAATTACTGGAAGCAATTTAATATCGATGTGTTTCTATTGCTTTTGCTTAACAAATACTGTAGACGCTCTTTAATCCGTCATTCTTCGGTTCGGCGGATTCTATAATCCGTCACCGATCGAATCGCTGGCGTTCGGAATTTGTCGGGTGGATTCGGGCGTTTGTTGAAGCTCATGTGTATTTTTTCTTGCTATAAAGCAGCAAATTACATGTACAATTTGTTTTAAATATCATTGTTCTGTACTGTATTAATTTTTCTTTGTTATTCCCGTCAAAATTATATTAACGATCGATAATCCGCTGTGGTCCCGAATGTGCCGGATTAAAGAGCGCTAACTGTACTAGCAAAACAGGAGCGCAAGATAGAGATAAAAGCAGAAGGACTAGTTTGTTATGAAGAACCTGCGGCAATAAGCAGAAGGCAAATGAAGATGTTAGAATTTTGAATTTATTTTAAGGCCTTTAGGAACCTCAGGCTCAGGCCGGAACCTCCTGAATGCTAAGCCATCGGTCTACCACTGAGCCACAGCCGCTCAGTATGAAGATATTAGACTTTCTGTTTTAGAAATTCCCTTTGAAGCCACTGATAATTAACTTATCCCGGTTCCCCTGGTTAGTGTTGTAAAAAAACGTTGTTTTTTTCTGTGAAGTTTATTTCATATTTTTCCTGCTCGTTTTCATGTCTTTTTTCAAAATGTCGTTTCTCTCACACAGCATTAACGCTGTAGATAATCAATGTAATCAGCAGGATTGGAGTTAAGCTTTCACACACTCCGGAGTAAAGACAAGAGTGATGCAAGAATTGTACTCATAAAAGAAGTGATATCCATTTTGCGAGTTACTTTCTTTATGTCACTCTGACGGAAGTGTTTCCTTTGTAATAAAATTAAAAGATTTAGTATCCCTTCGCCATAGTGACACAAAGAAAGTAACTCGCAAAATGTATATAACTTCTTTCATGAGTAGAATTCTTGCGTCACTTTTCTCTTTACCCCGGAGAGGTTTTCATACTGATATCACTTATTTTGTAAGGCTGCCTATTAAAAAAAAATTCATAGTTTTCATACAAAAGGCCCATTTTGGGCCGTATCTCGAAAACGGTAACTCCTATCAACAAAATAATCTTCGATTTACCCCAACTGCTTGGGGCCCGCAATTGACCCCCCAAATCCCCCGGTACCACCCATTTGGGACTAAAACAAAAAGACAGACAGAATTACAGACAAACTTTTCTATCATGTGAAAATTTTGTGATTCAGCTAAAAAAAAAAGCCGTAACTTTTGAACCTCTTCACCGATTTTGACGTGTTATACACCGTTTGAAATGTATTGAAGCGTAGATTAATATTACGTAAGTTTCGGTCACCTATGTGGTCTGGAATCAGTACTATCATCAGAAATGCGAAATTTCGATTTTTTTTTCGATTCGGGAGTCCGAGGGAGATCCTACCGACCCAAGTTTTTTGTGTGTCTTAGTATGGGAAAGAGCTTTCAAATGCAAGTTCAAGCATCAAAATCGGACTGATATTTCGCTAGATCCGAAACTAGCTGTATACATAGAGTGCCGCTAACAGACTCATTTATCAGCGTCACTCGAAGAACTACCGTTCTTCATGATAATACAATAGACTACTAATAAACCTCCAGGAAACTGAAGAAATATTTTGAATTATAAGAAGAGATTTGATTTCCTGGAGATAATACAACTTCGAAGACATCTTTACTGTAAACTGAAAAACTATGAATTTTTACCGAAATATGCTCTCATCCCGTATATTCCATACGTTAATTTCTAATTACGGTATTATTCAAGGAATATACCTATTTTTGATCATAATTACAGTCCGCAAAAATCAATTATCTTTAGCTCAAAATTCCGGGAAATAAACTGCTTCTATTGAAGGGCAGAGATTTGTCTGTGTTTACTAGTACATTGTGTTTCACTACAAAAACTCGGTGGCATTGCTCCCTCATGCTCTGGGCTCCAAGCCCCTCCTCGTACTGTAAAAATATATACAAATAGGGACAGTGTAACAATTTTTTTATGTTATATGCATATTTCAAAAGAGTTGTATAAATGCATAATGAATAAGCAAGTAACTACACATATGTTTCTTCTAATGAGTCTGTTGCAATAGGGCTCTAAGAACTATTATTTCAAAGCATATCATAACGTACCCACATCCCGCGGTCTCCCCTGCGCTTTTAGTGTAGGGATAGCTATCGGCACGTAACAGTATGGAGGGCATTTGAAAAAATGAATTTTAAAATATGGTGGTAACGCTGACAACTGGGTGCTTGGGTACAGGAAACAACCACATTATGCTTCAATTGAGTCGATAATGTATACTCAAAGCTTGGTGCGGATACGTCGAACTGAATGGACGTATTAAATATTTAATTTTTAAAATTGATTTTCAACACTGTCAACTGTGGGACCTGAAGTACATCTATGACGCGTCCCAGTATGTAAATACAAAGTTTGGTCCTAATACATTCAACGATATGGAAGCAATTAAACATTTTATTTTCTGAAATTTGTTGGTAACACTGACAACTGCGGCGCCGGAAGTATCCACATGAACTGTTCCAGTACCTAATGCACATACCAAATTTTGTGTAAATCAATGCGAATACGTCCAACGGTAACAAATATGAAATCTAGATTTTTAATCGTTTGGCAACCCTGACACACTGCAGTACCTGGAGTACCTGTACGACCTGTCCCAGTACCTAATGAATATGTATGTCAAAGATTTGTATTAATAAAATTATTTCTATAAGTTGAATTTTAAAATAGGCTGGCAACACTTACAGCAGGGATGTTTGAGGTCGGGAACACCCAAAACCTTCTATTGAGTTGAATAATGTATAAGCTAAGTTTGGGGGAGATACGGCATGGAATGAATATTCTTAAGTTATTTTTAAAGATGGCAACACTGAGAACTTAGCAACCAGAAATGTTTCACATATACTAAAAAATATTTGCATTCTTGGGTTTAATTTATGTTGTATTTCTTCTTAATTACCTATATAAAAGTAATTCTTGTTTAAAGAGACGTTAGCACTATTACAAATTGCTGCTCTGAAAAAAAACTAAATTTAGAAAAAACGAAGGCTTATGTTTTTTTAGTAAAAAAACGGAAGTTTTAGAAATAACGAACTTTTTTTTTATTTATAACACTATTCCTGGTGCATCCTCGCCATGAAATAATAATAAATATTCTAACACTATTATGGGTTCATATAAGTAATTTATTTCAGCCATATGTTTTGTACATACTAACAAAAAAATTGGAAACTGCATAATTAATTTAAACCATAAACTTAAATGCAAGAAGCTGATAAACTAGATAATAGTGGGAAAATAAACTGGTGTAATAATTCAATTAATAAAGCAAATTTGATAATGATAATAAATATAATCTACTGTTGCTAATAAAACTAGATGATTTTGTTTGTTAATGTTATGTTCAAAAAAGAATAAAACTAAAAATGTTGTAACTATATCATTTTTCGAGAATCCCATGATTTTGCGGACCACAGATTGGTAACCACTGGAGTTAACAAAGGAACTAACAGCGAGCATACTGATCTGCTCATCTCGTAATTGGTAAGTATGCTGTTTGAAACCAGCTGGTTGGTCTTCCTGCCTAATACATTTTCCAGCTTTCTTTCATAGTCTTCGGTTGAATGCTATGATGTTACATTAATTTCATATTAACTTTATACCCCTTCCCATTTTCAATGGGCAGAATTATGAAAGCTGAGAATAGAGACGAGTTGAAGCCTCATACCATTGTAATTTAGACAAAGAAGACGAAACATTATCTCGTTAGTTTACCATTACGCAGTTAATATAAAATATTGACTCCCGTTCCATCGTTTCTCAGAATGTATCGCTCCTGATAATGAAACTGTTTTTTTTAGGGGGTTCGGTGTTCCCGATCCATCGTCCCAGAAGCTGAAATGTTTAATGTGTATTAATCTTTTGTATTAGCTGATGAATGAATTGATTAAATTAAATAAAAAAAAAACATTGTAAAAGTTTATTTGATATTATTCTTAGCTGTCTTGAATCCTGTTTTCTGTTGCGAATGTTACTTTAACACTATGTTTTCTTTCCAGGTTCTCTGACTGGTGAAAATGGATGAACTTAAGTTCATTGAATGTAATAACGGAAAAAGTTTATTGCTTCACCAAGGGTACAAGTTTAATCTGAACAAACCAGAAAAAAATGGGTCTGGCTATTGGCAACGTGTATCTAAATATCGAAAGTATTAGCAGGAGAATTAGCAGGAAGCGAGAGCCTAGGAAAGTATTATCGTCCAGTAGACTATGAAGACGAAGGTTTCTACGGATATGGATATGTGTCATCTGCTTTCGAACCCAATTACTGGAACAGTTTATTACAATTCAAGAACGCGATAGTTAAACCGACCTATTCATCAGAAATACTGGAATATTTGACTCTTTTTAAATTAAAACCTCCTGTTAAAACAGCTAATAAAGATATTTGACGTGATTGGAAACCTTTTTTATCTTTGAATGATATAGAAACAAAATCCAACTGAAACTAGCTCTTGTAACTGCTTTTATTTCGGAATTCGTTGACTTCAGATCTGTACTGGCGTGCATCACTTTTCACACCGTTAAAAACTTCAGACATATTCCTGGAAACAGCTAGGCAACTATAGCTGTCTGGAAATTTCCAGTAACTTGGCTTTAAAAGAACAACCACCGTGCTGTTTTTAGGGAGAAAAAGTAGAAGTCTGAAGCGTGAATTGAACACGTTTTGTTCAGTTAGAAGTCCATTGTCTTAATGACTGGACTAACCTGTCAGTGATACAAAAGCACTAGATGAAAACAGTATAGATTGTCAGAAATACGTTGCCCGAACCCCGAAAATATAAACAAATTTACTATCAATTAAATTAAATTTACGCTATGTTTTAGTCATTTTTTGGGGGGATTTGTCAATTAGGGATTGATACTCATTCCCTGAGAATATTTTCCATCCCTTAAAATTACGTGATCAAGATGGCTGCAGCAAACACTTGATGTGAATTCTTACCGCCCATACAATTCATTTTATTATTATCATTATTATTATTATTATTATTGATCAGAATTCATGTTCGGTTACAATAATAAGCCGTTTTCTCATTCTGCGCATGTGCGAACATCACACTGGAACGGAAAACTCAGAACTTCCAGCACCACAAAAAAAAAATCTCGCGTGTTTAGGATTACTGCAAATACTAGTATTTATCTGAAACAGGACTGTATATATCACAGCATTTTCCTAATATTTGAACAGTACACGGAAGATGTGCTTGTCGATGGGCCCCATTCTCCCCAGACGAATAAAACTCCTGTACAACATATTAATGCAAATAAAATTAAACCAATAAACAAAAGAAGGATTCGTTGTATATGTACTGGTTTATTTTTGAAGGAATGTGACTTTTTGACTTACCATACGATTCTTCAGCCGCAATGCAAACATCATATACATCAAATTTTACCCACAGAAAGGCAGAGACTGTAATTCGATATTGGTTGTTTCGTGCTGTATTCATAGGTGATGCCTACTGATGATGTTAGCAATATATACTGTGGCACGCACACTGGGTGTCAAAGGGATGTCTATATTGAAAGCATCGCACTGACAAGATACGGTACATTGGGGCTAGAGCAATAATTGTAGTTATCCCTGAACAAACAGATTTGCCGATCAGAAAAAGAAAAATGGATATGCTCTCTCTCTCGTTCGCTCGCTCCTGTGTGGCCCTTCTCTTCCCATCGAACTTTTTTCCCTTTAGGCCGCTTACGCCGTTTTGTTTCAATCCCGACACAAAAGATCCCTTAAACAAACATTTTGTGGGTTTGCTTAACATCACATCGACCGACTGCACTACTACCATCTGTTATTTAGAATTGCATCAAATCAACGCCCTCTATCTCTCATTGTTGAAACATCCACATTGCGCGCGTTACTATGAATTGAATCAAAGAAACAGCGTTGCCACCTTCACTGGAAGCGTTCAATATGGGTGAAATATCTCTTTTCTTGATCAACATTCAAAGCGTTAGAAAGAGTTCATTAAAACCTCTAAGCTACGAGTATGGAAACCTGTGCGCATGTTTGCGGATCCTAAACGGTATAGCACAGGGCGAAAGCATATTATTTTCCCCAACTACTTTTTAAGTAGCAAATGAACAATAATACCAGAGCTGAAACCTGGTAACTTTTAGTGACCCGGTCTGACTCGAACACAAGCGACCTGGTCCGAAACTTGACCCGAATGACCCGATTGACCACTGACCCGGTAACCGATTGGCCCAATCTCGGGAACAATTAAAAATTAATTTTGGTGTCCTATTTTTCGCGTACCGGGGCTAACGTCTCCGGCCTTGGTCACCCCTGACAGAAACACTGTTCAAACGCAAGGAAATAATTAAAAACCCTGTTTTATTCTGCAGGTTACCGGGTCACCGGTCCAAAACTTTACCCTAATGACCCAATTGTCCCTATAACCTGTTTCAGCTCTGATTAATACTCATTATTTGATTTTAATTAAAAAAATATTTTTTTTTAAAATTTAAACACTTTTCTTAAACTATTCGTACTAAGAAGTAACAAATAATTTTGTTTATGCATGTCTAAAAAGAAAAACATTTAGAGTCATCATGTTTATGGTGACTCTCACATAAAGTCACTTTATAAATTCTTGAATTGGCACGCCCAATGCTTTTCTTTTTAGTCATGCATAAACAAAATTATTTTTTTACTTTTTAGTACGAATGGTTTAAGAAACGTATGTCTTTAAAAAGTTTTTAATTATTTTTTTAGTAATTTCGGTGTTCGGGTAACCCAAATCCTAAAGTGTTCTGCAACTAGTCAAAAGAGAGATCGTTGCAGGCTAGTATTTATTTTAGGATAAAGAAGTCCGTATTAAAAAGAAAGATTAAAATATGCTTTTAAAATATATCAATATATAGAAATATCTTAAAGTAACAATGGAATATTGTATTGTCACCCGACTTAAGTCGCTGTGCAAACTTTCATCATAGTATGACGTCGGGAAATTAGTTAAATTAACGTTGCCAGATTTGAGGACACCACGAGCCATTGTGAATTAAAGTAATTATGTAAAAAAAAAAATTCTGGTAGTGTGCTTTCGCCTTCATTCACTTACGTTCGCTTGGAGTAAATGTGTGGTGAAATACAAGAGTTTTCCCTTTCTTTTCAGAAACAGGTGTCAAGCGAGATAAGTGTAAATTTTGAAGCAGGAGAACCTTTTGACACCCTCTCTCGGCCCGGTAATTATTTGATAGTTAGTAACATATGTAACAATCCTGTCTGTTCTTATATTCAACTCAAAAACAAAGATGTATGGGCGGCTTCTGTCGCGCGAGTTGTATAAGAAGATATGAATTGCTAATTCCAGAAGACAAACATGTTCGAAAACTCAAATTTTTTATGATAAACAAAAGACTGTTTTTTGTTTTACGGTAAAAAATAATTTCAAAAAAGTTGCATTTATTGTGCACTCTTTTACAAATCTACAAACTTTGTATTTACTTTTTCAAGCCTGGAAAACAGTCTGTTTCTCTTGAAAAAATTGTTTGTTCGGGAATGTTTCCTTTGGGTCATTCCATGAAATCAACACGTTTTAACATAATTCTACCTCACCTTCTCAGATTTCTATGATTTTTGGTTTGTTGCTAGTAACCGTTGAATATATATATATATATATTTTCAGAATTTTTGATTAACTGGTTTTCGTTCTATGGAAGTTCAAAAATTTCCAAAACGTCCCATTTTTCGTTAGAAAAGTTCTTATTACTCTGCAATGGTTGGGGATAGAGAGCTCAAAGAGGGCTCATTTTAAAGATCTTGTAATAAGTTTTAATTTGATTTGATATGAAACAGAGTGGCACAAAATTTTGTATCCCAAAAATTTAAAAAAATCGATTTTTTTTCAAAATCGGACATTTCATAAAATATTTTCGTTATATTTCTGGGGAAGAGAAGGCATTAGCGGTCCACATTAAGATAACAAACTTTTCGTAAACTTTGTATTTTGGGGTCATTTTAGTAATTAATGACTTTGCCCCGTCCCCATGCCGTCCTCAAACATCCGTGCCCCAGTCGGGATTCACACAAGGAACCCTAGAGTTGCTATCCTGACGCCTCAGACCGAACGACTATCAAGGTTGACTCGATATGAAGAAAGTAAATTATTTATGGTTTTAGAGTTAGGCATCTATGGCTCAGGTTGGGATAGGGAGGGGAAAATGCATTACCATACGGAGCCAACCTTGATAGCCGTTCGGTCTGAGGCGTTAGGCTAGCAACTCTAGGGTTCCTGGTTCGAATCCCGACTGGGGCACGGATGTTTTGGAGACGGCACTGGGGACGGGGCGAAGTCATTAATTACTAAAATGATCCCAAACTACAAAGTTTACTAAAGGATTTTATTTTAATGTGGACCGCTAATGCCTTTTCTTCCCTAGAAATATAACGAAAATATTTTATATCTCACGATCCCATTTTCGTCCCAAGTTACAATTTTCATGGTAGATATAGGGAGGTATGACCAAAATTTAAGAAGTTTTTTTTTTAAATCGAGATGTCCGATTTTGAGAAAGTCGATTTTTAAAACTTTTGGGATACAAAATTTTGTGCCACCCTGTTGCGTATCATATCAAATGAAAGCTTATTACAAGGGCTTTAAAATAAGCCCTCTTTGAGCTCTCTAGCGCTAACCATTGTATAGTAATAAGAACTTTTGTAAAGAAAAATGAGACTTTTTGGAAATTCTTACATTTGCTACCGCACAGCAAGACTTATGAAGTAGTCAACGATATATTAACGCCTGAGGATTGTATTGTCGTATCTCAATAGGAATTCCTATGGAGATACGGCAATACAAAATACAATATTCAGGTTTCGAAATTAGGAAAACTGTAAACGCTTGAGCTACTGGCATTGTGCCTTGATTTGTGTTCATGAATGTTACGAAATTTATGAAGGAATGTTATTTAAATTTGGTTCTCTTCCTTTGTTAAATCGTTTTTCTTTTTTATCGTGATTCAATCGGTAATATCCTATTTTTATTACTTTAATTTCTTTATCCTTTCCTTTGCTAAATTTTTCTTTTTTCTTTTGATTCCCTTGTATCCTCTATATTTTTATTTCTTTAGTCCCTTACTTTGTTAAATTACGATTCTGCTTTATCCTGATTCACTCGTAGTATCTTGCATACTTTTATTTCTTTAATTTCTTGATTTTATTTCTTTATTCCGTTCTTTTTAATCGCATTTCTTCTTTATCCTGAATCACTTGGCAATGTCTTCTTTATTTTTATTTTTAAAATGTTGTTTATATTTGTGACAACACAGACAGGATCGACGTGTGTGGCCGAAGCCTGCCACAGTGATGACGTCTCTTCCGGTATTAAGGATGGAGAAGGCATCGGCTAGAGTCTATATTCTAAGTACCATCACGACATTCTCCTAGTAAAGTAAAACTAAGTAAACCATGATGATCTTCATTAAGGATGGTTATAGAGAGCGGGACACAAATTTGCTTCTCATCCTGTTTTTATCCGAAATCTGCGATCAGAAGCACTGGACCACGCGGACTGGAAACTTTCTTCTCTATGCATAGCTTACCGATTTGGTGTGAGGAAGTGGAAAGATAGTATCTCTTAATTGAAGATTCTCGGCTCCAATTGGCCCAGTGTACTTTATTTTGTATGGGTCATTCTAGTAACTTTTGACTTCGGCCCGTCACGATTATATTGTTACTAGTTAAAGTCCACAATCATCCATGCCCTTGTCAAGACTCAAACCGCGACCTTTGATTTGTTGATCTAACTCCTCAGACCACATGGCTGCCTGGTTGGCGGAAAGCTTTCCGCGAATATCCTCAAGTTATATAAGAAAAATCATGCAATGCTACCTTAAATCCTTATCATTTGATCATTGAATATGCATTGACGAGGTGGTATGCAAAAACCTAGTTTCAACGAAACATTTGCTCTAAAATATAGTACCTGAAAATTTTAAAGATCTTCAGATAATGTGTTTCGGTTTGAAACCCTGCGCAAACCGTAGAGGGAAAGAAATGAAGATGGGGAAATGGATTGTACGTGTAGTGATTGTTCATCATCCCCTGCCACTTCTACCAACCCCTTCTCCCTCTCCCGTTGCCCCTTTGTGGGAACAATTGAATTCCACTTCCACCGCAAAATAGTCCAACCTCCACCCAACCCCTTTCCACACACTGTGGTTGCTTCCTACCACTTCAATTTGAATCCAAAGGGATGATCCCGGATCAAGTATAATTGTGTGGGCTGACTGAATGCAGCAACTAAAATGCATTATCAAGTTTGTCCTTCCCTTCCCTTCCGCCAGAGCAGCAGCGTGCAGTTTTTACTCCCCTGTTTACAGCGTGATTATAATCGTGCTTTTTGTCCCATCCGTTTGTAACGGAATTACTCAGCATAGGTGGAAAATTACATGTATTTGCAATACACATATGATGCAAATCAGTTTCAATCGGTGTAAATGTGTTTTTTAAACAATAAAGTCAATATATTTCTTTCTTTCGTATCTTCCAGTTGCCCTAATTCGTTGTAAATAAAAAGAATATGTTCTGTGAACTTATTTAGTCCGTCAAAGCAAAGAACTGTATAAATGAAGAAACTCTGTTGTTACATTTCTATAAACATTTTTCAAAATATTTATTTAATAGAGAGAGATGTCTAAAGATAAAACTACAAATGCGTCACATGCTTTCAGAACTCTCTTTTCGTTCTACAGGATGAGCCAAATCAACTTTACCATAATTTTATTGTACTAACTCAGTTATATATATCATTACTTATATTATTACTACACTTTCATTTTATTATTTTATGAACAAAATTATATTTCATTAATTGTTTTATTAACATAATTATATTTCATTCATTGAAGCGTGTCATCGAATAACACTGTATGGCATATTTTGTTAAGTTAACCGAAATATCGAAATAATGATTTTCATTCCACAAAATGATTATTAAGTGATTGTTTAATAATGTATGTCTATTTGTTATTCTCTTTATTTGCTCTAAAATCAATATTTCGAATTATTAACAACATTCTCTCAGCATTTAAGCATTATTCTTCCGGAATTTGCACTTTGACAAAATGTGCCATACAATGCTATTTGAGCTCAAGCTTCTAATATTTTAATAACATAACTATATACCATTAACATTTTATTAGCACAATAATTGTTTTACTAACTCATTATATTCCATTAATCATTTTAATACAGCTATTTGCCATTAATTACAACTTTAAAACATTCATATTTCAGTAATTATTTTATTAACATAAGTATATTTCATTAATTATTGTATCGAAACATTATATTGCATTATTTGAAACGTACCAATGAATAAATTTGCACATTGAAAAATTTTCTATCTGCCATTTTTTATGAATCTGAGTATAAGTGCTTAGGTTGTTTAATGGTTGATCCATCACTACTTATCAACTCTGTACGTTATATGACCATACGATTTGTAACCATCGAGAATACCATGTGCTTTGCGACCTCAGTTAAAATAATCATTATTTTGCGATTAATTTACTTTCTTTAGAGTCGGCAACGACTAAAGCAGTTAAGTTCATTAATATTAAAATATATTTCAACTTAACTGTGTATTCAACAATATATCTTGGTTGTTTGGAAGTCTGAGATACACCAAAGCTTACTTACGGTATCAGTTTCCATTCTAGGAATCAGTTTTCAAAATCTCCATCGAAGGAAGGAATATGTTCTCTAGTTTCCAAATGCATCACACACATAGTGTAGAACGAACAATTAACTCACCAAACACGAAGTAAGGAGCCAAGAAATCATCTAACAGACGTAAAGATGAACGGAAAAATCTAATCTGGTTTTAACTAATCCACCTTCGCTTGCTGCCGCTAACTCGGTGATGAATTCCAAATTCCGAAAACAGAATTCCGTTGCCTCCCACACTGCACTTCCAGACTGAAACTCATAATCTAACCTAACTTTGACTAACTAGAAACACACAACAAGTTTCTTACATTTATTATAAGACAAAAAAAAAAAGTTAAATTAGTGCTGTTACCGCCCATAAAATTCATTTTATCTTTTATCTTACAAAAAAAGTTAAAATCTGATTATTACCTACTTATTCGTTATATTCGCGTTTAGCTATGGCTCAATATTCCGGTCCGAAAAACAAACGTACGGTCGCCTGTATTTCAGGCCAAAAAACAGACGGTTCGCAAAACGTACGGTTACCTGTAATTCAGGCCAAGAAACACAAGACTCGCAAAATGCACGGTCGTAAAACTCATGCCACCTGCTTATCTATTTTTGAATAATCGACCTGAAACAAGGAAAGCCTTAGGACTCAGGAGAAAATAACAAGTGCTCTGAAGCACGAAAGATGACCTCAACGTTCTTTTTTTTTTCACTGCATCGCGTTCAAAGAACTACTGTGTACTGCATCATCATTAAGTGTGGATGGTGTCTTGAAGACAGTCTAGAAAATGGTTCAAGAATGGACCGTCATCGTTGGTGTTGACACTTGGACAATTAGAATGTGTACAACACAATCAACATGTACAGAAGCAAGTTCGTGAGCGACCTTTAAAGAGTGCTTTTAAACTGTCTCTGTGCTGCTTTGCTCTATCAGACTGGTATTATTCGGCCTCTCATTTCCTGCATGGCTACTTGAGTGTCAGAATTTTAAAATTCAGTGTCACAGTGCATGTTGTTTACTCCTTGAGAATATATGTTAATTGTTTGTGCTGGGTTTATATTTATTTTGAATGTTTCAACAAATAAAAGAAAACTGGATGTAATGTGCAAGGTTGCCAACTTACTAAAAGAATATTTACGTCTAATGTCGTTGATTTGCCACAGAATGGGTTGGTTAAACTAGACTACAATATGTAATCTGTACATCGTAAAAAGCTGTAGATAGATCTTTACATTTCAGAAACAACTGCTTCACTATTCAAATAAGCCTTTTATTTCCTTCAAATATGTGCTTAGTTTATTTTGGAAAATTCTTCATAAAATATATTTATTTTCTACTTGGAATTGCTGCCAAATGTATACTATACTTGATATAACTGTAATAAATTAAAACAAGAAAAAAAAGTTTATATGTGTAGCTACATTAGAAAAAACTCTTACAAACAAAGATAGACACACTTTTCCGAAATATTCCTGACAAAGGTAGGCAACCTTAGCTGCCTGGAAATTTCCTGCAACTTTACTAATAAAAAAACAGCCATCAATCAGTTTTCAGGATTGCTGAGAGCAGAAGAAAAAAAAGAGAAGCCTGAAGCGAGATTTGAACACGGGTTGTTCAGTTACAAGTCCGGTGTCTCACTAACTGAACTAAACTGCCAGTTGTAAGAAAATACTAGATCAAAACTGTATAGGGCGTCAGAAGTGCGTTGCCTGAGCCCCAAATACATAAACTAAGTATTGCTCCAAGGACTCATGCCACGTTTAAATAACTTTATGTATTTGTAAACTATGGATCGGAATTCCCATTCACTGAGGATATATCCCGTTTCTGCTAAAATATCTGATCAAGATGGCGGCAACAAGCATTTGATCAGAATTGCATTCACAGCTACGAAACCTATTTCTCATTCTGTGCATGTGCGCAAACAGGTGAAAACTGCAAGTATCCACCTCTGC
>JAGDQP010034779.1:0-19923 GCA_022664845.1 Lepisma saccharinum | reverse complement strand
AATCCAGAGATATTTTCCTCAAAACATTCAAGCAGAGAGATTTTGGGACTTCAGCTATAATAATGGAAACAAATGACAAATTAATCGTACCTCAAAAAGCCACCACTACCACTACTTTCACCTGTGTAGTAAAAGGGGTAGACACTAGAGTCAAAATTGAAGATCTTAAACTACATCTTATAAAAGAAAATAAATTGCCTCTAATTAACATCACGCGCATCAGAAATGATAGGGGACCTACTACTTTGATCAGGCTGTTTACAAAAAACCCAGAATTGGTCAGCTATCTCATTACAAATGGCTTAACTATAGGATATTCGAGACACAAGGTAGAAGAGTCCATTTCTACTGGTAGACCTAAACCATGTTTTTCATGCTTTCAATACCACACAAATTCTCATTGCAAAAACGATCCATTTTGTTATAAATGTGGGAATAAACACTTGAGTTTCACATGTAATAAGACACCAAGTAGGAATTTTTGCGCTACATGTAACATAAAAGGACACCGGACGGGGCCTCAAATTGTCCCAGGCGCCCCAATGATAGAAGAGTCACCTTCCTCAAAAAATTTTCAGGGCCAACAAGAATATTAATTATGAACCTGTTCAAAAAGAGGATTCATTGTGGCGGTTGGGTTTGTTTCGAAAGCGAGTAGAATTGTTGAATATGAATAATTGTCCGGTACGGAAACTCTGCACGATGCTAAGATACTTTTGCAGTATAAATATTCGATTAAGGAGCACTCTATCTTTACTTAAGTGAGATTTAACTAGGTTGTATGGAATGCTTTTCTTGAGAAATGAAACAAATATTTATAATTTTGGCGTTGGTTACGAAATAATATCTTGAACTACTTTATTCTCGAGATTCATACACACTGAAGATACATCCCTTTCTGAATGCTTGTATGTAGCTTGCTGGATATGAATACTATTAATATATTACTTCTTCTTGCACTCAGTCTTTAATAATCTTTGCAATATATTTATTGAACACCTCTTCTTAATTCAAAATAACGCACTCTGTTCATTAATGAAGCGATATATGGTTAGTATAATATGCTTGTCACTTGTATGAATTCTCATGTATATCACACCGTTCCTTTTATGACTTGCTAGTATGTGTTTTTATACAAGTGTGTGTGAGATAATTAAAATATTGATAGAGATACAATTGAAGCTTAAAAGATAAATAGAAATTTTATATGAAGATGAAATGGATGTTACGTTCGTAATAGATATAACTATATAGAGAATACTGTTTTTGATGAACTAACCTATTCTGTATAGAATAGTCAATTTTAGAGAAAGTTCTATCTGTATGAAACGTAATAAGGTTTTTCTTGTAACTGTATCTTGTAATGGCTTTTCACATGAACGGTACTTATTCATTCAGTTCGGACTGTATTAGATGTCTTCCTGCGGATATCTCTATCGTACAAATTTCTGTCCTATCATTCTAGATCAGTCTGGATTAACTGCTCACGACACGTAGTTTAATTACTTAATACTGTCTAAATAATACTCTCCTTAACACTTTTGATAGTAATGGCAAACACTCTTACTGTTCAATCTGAAGTCTGTTCCTACTACGACTTCTAAATGCTTAACTGCTGCGATGAACTTTAGCTTACTAATTTTACACTTCTTCTCTTTGTAAATTACTTCTTTAGTTAAAGCAAACTGAACGTTTTTATTTTATCATAAATACAGTTCTTGCATATGTTTCCTATCCCGGTCTATCGGATGGTTCTTATACATGTCACCTATCCCAATGTTATGGAGATAAGAACGCAAACACTGACGATCGAAATCCCTGCTTAATGGGTCTCCAAACATATGCTAACGTCACTCTCCCGCTTACTCGGTTCGGACGTAATACCTCTATCATACGATGAGAACCTTGCTGTTGACATGCCCAAACACTCCAACGATTTACTGACGCTGAGGGGGCTACAGGCAACACACAAGCATCAATTCAGGGCTCAAATGGCAAACCACGGAGCTAGAAGCAATCCGGGAATTACAGCCTGCCAAGCGCAAGTGTCCCAAAATGGAAGCTAACGACGACCTTCAACAAATACCTTGATTGTTCTGTTGACTTGAGCACCAAGTCTCTGGTATCGTTCAATTGTTTTTTTAACTTTCATCGGCCGCTGTATCTGCAGGTATAATGATGATTTCACTTTACATTTTGTGGTTTCAGATACTTTCAGAACAGTTTTATGTAGTCCCATGCCATTTCTTTCTTAATTTGTACTCAGAAATCTAAAAGACAATCCTTGTGTCCTCTTTACTTTTGCAACGCAAAACGGAGTTCCACCTGTGGAGCAATTTTGTACTTTTTGCCTTCCGGACTTAATATATTTTGATGGTAGCTAGTTATTTGCCAAAATTTGTACTGTTACGATTTGTTATGATAGAGAATAAGGCTTTCCTTTTTTTTCTTCCCTTCAAACCCGTTATATCATCTGCGGTCTCCAATAAGACAGAACACTCAAAAAACGTTCCAGATGAGATAGAAAACAGTTCAAAACAACCTACTGAAGAAAAGTTAGATCAAATTTTAAAAGAGTTTCTTCAAAACATTACTAAATGGGTATCCATAGTTCTGACATTGGGCATTCCACAAGATAGAGAATCTTTTCACAAAATCTCAGACGTCATTAACACTGTATCGGAGGAAATCTTTCAATTTAGAAAGAACATACTTGAGTCAACGGATGGACATATTTACATTGGACAGCAACCCTTCACTAAATATAAGAAAACAAACTTACACAAGTAAAGCTGACAAAGAAAATCCAAATAAGAACTTCCAAGTGAAAATTCACAGTGAACATAAACAAAAGTAATTAAACAATTATAAAAAAATACAATTAAATTCTTACATCTTGAGCGCGTTCGTCACTTCCGGAAATGATTGATGATGATATTGGAGAATGAATTTGGCATAGAATCTAATACATTTCCTTTTCACAAAAATTCCTTATTTTTACCTAAACAAACCTAAATCATTATTTCAATTCACTAAATAACTGGCTCTTGTTTAAATTCATGTTTCCTGTGCAATTATTGTGCTCTTCTCAGGTGATAATTTAAATAAAATTCCATCAGATTTTGATAGATAGGGCTATTGTGTCTTAACGGACTTCCGGTTATGTTTTTACAAATAAATTATAATTATTTTCCTAAAAGTATATACATAATTCAAAAGGAAGAAAGTGGCCTTGGTGGCCAGAAGTCCAGCTACGGTGGCCCTGCGGGCCCTTAGCATTTTACTTTAGCGGCGACAGAGTATTGCAGGATATACGTATATTATTTTGGTTTATCAGCATAAAAATTGAATTTATGTGTGCCATTGGCCAGTGGGTTGAAGATAAATTGTCGGGAAAAGTCTGGAATATCATTGTTTTTCGTACGCTACTTGAATATCTGGTACTAGTTTACACTCAATGTCATACACTACAGTGACAGACAGTCAAATGTAACTGATAGTAATAGCTTCACGTCGCTATACTCATAGTCACCAGAGACTCACACCAAAAACAATGCTATTCTAAACTTTTTCCGCCAATTTCTCTTCAACCACTGGGGCCAATTGCACCTAATATTTTACACACAAACTTAGTTTTCGTTTATGCTGATTTTAAATTATCTCTTCTAGATCTGAGTGTCCACTTGAAATAGTGACACTCGTTGGTTTTATGTTTTTGTAAGGTTGTTGCATTCGTCTTCGTCTTTCTTTTTATTTTTTAAACATATCTTCACTTCGTCATTAAGGATCAGTTCTACAATCGACCGCTAAACTACTAGTCAGCGCTAAGTTGAGGCTAAGTCTGATTTTGGCCAATGAGAGTACACAAAATGAGAGTTGGCCTTAATTTTGCGCTGACTAGAAGTTTAGCGGTTGATTATAGAACTCACCCTAAGTATGCATTGTGTGTGTAAGCGATAAGCTACCCTGTTCACTTTTCCCTTGCCACAACTATCGTTGCTTTCTCTTTTCTTTCTTTCCTCATAAAATATGCTCAGTGTCGACCTGATCTATCCCATTATTCTCCATCTCCTCATTTCGAAAGCATCCAATTGTCTTTCCTGCTCTTCTGTAAAGTGCACTATGAACTCGATGTCATGCAATACTTGACACAAAGTTTTAAATTCATCTTTTATCATATTTGTGTTGATTGGTCCACGTAAAAGACTATTCTCCTGCATGAATGCTTCTTTCTCAATTTCCATTATCACATTTATTTATTTTTCACATTTGATGTCGTAACTTATAATACTTCCCAGATAACTTGTCCACCTTTTCGATTTCAATTTAGATATTGACTCCGGTTTCGTGTGTTCAAGGTAAGGAACTGAAATCGAAATCCACATGACGTTCAGCACAAAACAAGTCGATCCAGCTCTATCATATATACTGTGGTACTGTTAGAAAATTATATTAAAACAATGGAATACTAGATGTCACAAGACTTCTCACATATTTTTACCTTCTATTTTATATTATAGTCATATTTGCTTTTTCAAGTGAATTTTATGCGGTGAACAAGCAATTGGTGATCTCAGATAGCTACAATTATCGGGGTGACGTCCTTGGCAGGCATCCTCTGGCTGAACGAATGGAGATAGCTCATCTCCGGATTCGGTGCAACTGAAGAAAATCGCTGTAAAATATTTAGCCGATAGCAGCACTCGAGCTTGCCCTGTACTCACACCGTTCCCAAATTTGAGATAATACCATTGGGCGACGGCGTAGACGTACTATCTTTATCAATATTTTTCTGGTTGATTTTGTACCCAGCATGATTGTAAAATCTTTGAGATTCGAACTTCACACCTGAAGAATGTGCAGTCTCTTCACTCTTATTTTGAGCTGGAAGACAAGAAAATTGGAAAGTAGCAGATCTGTACCTAATTCAAAATACCATCCCAGCATTTCGCTTATCTGACCAAGACTTGAGACTAATGGTGGGTGATAGGCTTACATTCACATTTGCTTCGTTTCCTCCCCCTTTAATTATCCCAGAGGGCAGAAGGCATAAGTAGCTCCGAACAATTCGCACAATACACAAAATGTTGATTTATTTTACGTTCTAGAAAAAGGTTTATAAAATACAGTATATCAAACAGATTAACTGTTGATCATTTTCTGAACACTTCTCTACCCTAGTAGCACACATACTTGTTTCAACGTTGATTTTAGGTTCATTTCGTTGATTAACCGTTATCCGTTGAAACAAATACATTTATTTTTAAGCAATATTTCAACAAAGACGTCTTGCGTTGATAAGACGTTAATGCAACGTGTATTCAGTATGTTATTTTCAACTATGGTTAAATAGATTTTGTTTAATATATTTCCTACTAATGTTATGTCAGAAAATATATTCAAAACCTAATTGAATGACACAACTAATTTTGTTGTTTAAATCATACTTCAACGAAGTTAGAATTGCGTTGATACGAGGTCAATCTAACGTACTTCCTACTATCACTCATACTACGTCCTTGATTTCGTTTCACTCTCCTATTTCTAATTAAATTGGTTAAACATTATAATTGAAAGCAAATACAATAAAAAAACATATTTTTCATGTTTCCATTTGCATGTTGAAAACAGGTTGAATTTGAAACTATATTTCAACGATACAGTAAAAGAGTAGTGGGCTCTCCAGGTGGATTTTTAGATAAGTGGTCAACCCGTCGAGCTATCAACAACAAGTGCAGAACGTTCCTGTGTTCGAATCCCACATCAGCCGCTAGATTATTTACTGTTGGAAAATTAACACCGTTTATCGTGATAAAAGCAACGGATAAAATGAAACTAAATATTTGTATATCAATAGACAACATTCATGCTCTGTTTTGGCCAACTAAACCCATTTTTTCATCGTTTCTTCTCAACCATTATTCAACGTCGAATAAACCGTTGAACAGGAGAGCATTTCGGTACATTTACAACGTTAACATAATGTTTCGGTACTAACGTTTAATCCACATATTTTCAACGACTGTGTGCTACTGGGGCTAAGCACTGTTTGACCACTTTCGTATCTGATTCTTACACATTTTTCTCTGAAGTTAGAGGGTATCAATATACTGTTCTTCCAACCTAGTAGAATGTAAAACCGTGGAGACAGGGTGGGTGCAGTAAAGAAAAAAGTAAACAAATTTATAGAAAATGAAGACAAGCACTTTGTTCTACATTTGAAAATCTTTTCTTCTTTGCTTCTAATTTTCAATTAATAAAATTCTTATACAGTAAAAAAAATGTATGTGTTAGTGTAATACTTTTCAGTGTCCCAGCTTTTCTCAGCCATGTTACGGAAAATTTCCGGGCATTTATTATAGTTTCTTAGCTTTCTCCAGGGATGTCTCCGAAATTATTTTAACAGCGCAGGTTGCTTTTACCATCTTGTTGTATGGTCCTCTGTTTCTGAAAATCTAGTTATGGGTCGCATAGCCTAAACTGGATGGGTGTAAGGCCAAGCTTGTTTAATCACTGTTCCTATTTAAGCCATGCAATGCACAAGACTATTGTCTGCCAGTTAGCTACACTGTTAATGAAGTGTCGGTCATCAACTCAGACCTTTTACAGGCTTGATCGATATCTACTAGTACTGTGTACAGCTCCTACAATGGATCCTTTAAAAACAGGAAACAAAACAATATACGAGCGAAAATAAAGAGCATGTAATTTTGGTTTTGTTATGCAACTCTGCACAACGTAACTGGCGAGCGGGCTTGCTTACATTTAAAGGTAATCTCTAGTAAGCATATAAAATAATTGTTGTGACAAGAACAGGCAGCAAAGTGTTTCCAATGCCTGAAACACAGTGTATTTGATACAATATAACAACATATGCAGATCAAGAGAATTTATTGTGGTATGGACCAGAGAAAAAGGTGCTAGGGACATTTGCATATTTAATTTTTAGAAAATTATATAAAAAACAGTATTTTAGGTGTAAATTGAATATCTTTATAACGGTTGAAGTAATCAAAATTAAACTTTAGTAGTAACAAAATCAATGAACATAATTCTTACTTGTGAAGCAGTGTTGCTAACTCAAAATAAAAGTAATTTTCTTTATATAATGTTATATGCTAATTAATAGATATCTAAATCACAGTAGTGACAGGAAAAGAAGTACAAGACTTTTAAAATCCACAAGCATCCAAGTCCCAGGTGACATCAGGATGCACAAGCTCGTAAAGGTTGGCTCAAAAACTGAATGGAATTTTCGGAAAAGGAGTAACTTTGTAGTAGTCTATATGAAATAAGTGCGTCTTGTAAAGTATTACTAGATATATAAGTTATTTATTATACACCTAGTAAAACAACGACACATATACAGAAATAGTATACTTCGCAATGAGAGTAAACAATCGTTAAAGCTAGGGAGTAACGAGTTTATTTCGTCTTTAAATATGAAGTGTTCACTGAGAGAGACCCACAATGAACAAGCACGAGACTAATCCCTAACAGAAGTAGTCAACGATTTATATTGACAAAGTTGGGGACCGCATTTGGTGCTGAGTACTTTATATATTGGTAGCGTGCAACGGAGGGTAAGCAGAAAGAACTTTGATTGCCAAATATATCTCTTTATGATAGAATATGTTTGATATTACGACAAACGTGTGTTTTCACACATAGTACTATCTGAATCAGGGCTGCCACCCGTTCCGATTCTATCGGGACTGTCAAACATTTCGGCCCATTGTTCAGTGTCCCGATTCATTGTTCGTCGGGACGCAGATTGTCCCGATTTTAACCATTCAGAGTTGAAACATAAAGAACCAATTTCATTATTTGATATACCGGTATTTAATCGTATATGCCTCAAGCTGTACTTATTTTTTTTTCTATGAGGCATCCACATATGATTTTATTCTTTTATTTCTTTACTTGTTGAATCATAACACATAATAATTAAGCTATTCTTTGGCACCTAATTCCTCCTCCGATGCATATCCTTCAGTACTTAAACACAGCAGAATCAGTACAAGATAACAGTTACAATATGTACAGTCTTCGGATAAAAAAATCATTTTTAAGTATTACTTGCCTATGAATGTTTGCAACTTCTTTGTTACTTGAAGCAAAGGTTTTGTTTCAGTCCTTCTTGTAAGTGTATATGTATAATAACAACTTGATAGCTAAGTTATTTAATAACACTGTAGGCACAATTCAAAATTCATTTTACATCTTCACAAGAAGCATCCGCAAAATACAATTTTTATGGCTTAAATTGTACATTTTCCTAAGGTCGTATTCCTGAAATTGCCTTTCTTATTGACGGGGAAGAGGAGAATTTTCAAAATGTACTAAAGACACAGTTTACTTTAGCTTCATCAGTAGTACCTTTCATCTTCAGAGGAAGTCCAGGATGGAGCTAAAAAATAACTTTAAATTGTGATTTATTCGCTGAACTATCCCGGTACCTCCTATGTACTCATACAGTCAGACACCAACTAGAAAGTGACCGTAACGCAGTTCGCAGAGCGTTGGCTTAGCAATCGGTAGGTTCTGAGAACTATTCCAGCGGCCACTAATCATGATTGAAGTTTTGACGCAGTCACACCAGGCAAATGCCAGAATAGTATCTACAAACTACACTGAATGACTACAGCATCCTCCCAGAACCCTGATCTAGATCCAATCATTACTATAAACTAGCTATTCCTCACCTCCATCTCTCTCTCTCTCTCGTTTGCTCGCTCTGTCTCTCTTTTCCATGAAAGTTGTACTACAGAGGTTTTCTGAAAGACCCAACAGAACAATTGCAATATAAATAAGTTAAATGTAATTATAAGTACTTTCTGAATCCTTTGCTAAGCAGTAAAAATTTGGGATTACTTACATACACACACAGTTGATCAATAAATTTCTTCGTGTAGGGTTACTAAGGTAACATGACGATTATTGTAAGAAATTGTAACTAAAAGAATATTTCTTATTGTTGCTGTGGTTATTTCTATAATATAATTGTTGTTTCCAGTTTTCAACACACATTGCCGATTGACATAATATATAAACAGTAATATTGTAATACATAAACCTAAGTAGCAATCTCATGTCTGGTTAATATATTTGTAACTTGCCGTCCATTCCATCTCATCAAACAGAATAAACATGAGAAAAACAGCAATCACAAATTTATCACTGCTTATGTAGTTCATCATCTATTGTTTGCAATGCATATTGACTCTACACTTATAAGAATTCCCTCTTAATCGGATATTCAAATCTTGAAGCATCTACATTGAAATTATAATGGGATTTCATCCTGTTACACAAGAAGAATGTCTGAATCACTCTAGATTAAACCCAAAGACTGCATTCTTTCTTCCACGAAAGAGGAAAGCTTACGACCTACAGACTTACAATACCCTACATATAATAGAAATAATGTATGACTATTGAATGATTATTAATATCATAAATGACCTTGGAAGGGATTTTATCTTTTTTTTCAGAAGGGGAGCTTCTGAAGACTCCTTATAAAATCATGCAATATGATGGTCATTGCTGTTCTGTCCTGAAGTGGTTTTATCCCAAGTAGATTGTTAAGCAAAGTGACACGATGCTAATTTGGTGTTGTCTTCAATCAGATTAAGATGACTCTCTAAATCACGGGTTTATAACCTGGGGTCCGTGGATAGGCTTCAGAGAGTCCGCGAGAATTCAGATCAGAAATCACATTTACAATCACTACACGTGTATACTACGTGTATCCTTTTATTGTGTTCGTAGCACTTATATTGTTAAATAAATAATGCAATTACATCTTTTGCTGTTTATTTGGAAGAACACTTCTAAATGCTCGAAGTACTAATTTTGGTCTCAAACCTGAGACTATCTTCAATTAAGACAACTTTCCGGTTTGAATATATATCTATAAGTTACTGTAAAATGAAGTCTTATATCCAATATTTGTTAAAGTGTATATTGTTGTCTAACTTATAACCCTTATGTTTGTAGTACTTTCCATTTCATCATCATCATCACCAGCGCTCTGCCCAAAGCGGCAGGTCCTTCAAATCAAAGTTGGTTCTCTCCATCCATACCAATTTTGCGTTTTTCTTTTTATCTCAACATGCGATTTATGTTCCTTAATACTGTCAGAGTTAGATCTGCTTTTCCCTCTTTTTACTTCCACCAAGCCTTCAATTAAATTCCTTAGTCTCTGTGCAGCCAATGTAGTAACCAATTTATTTTTCTTTTCTTTATTGTCTCCAGTATTATCCATCTGTTCTCTTCAGCATTTCGTTTCTTACATATTTTTCCATTCTTCTTCATATTCGCGTGTTTTCTTCCAATCTACTTCATTCTTTCGTAGCGTTCACGTTCCTACTACTTACAAAACATTAATTAATCTCTTCCTCAATTCTTTGTTCATCGATTCGCAGAAGATCTTCTTCTTCTTCTTAGTAAGTTCCTGTTTCTTCATTGCTATTCTTCTTCTTTATCTCTTCTCCACATTTCATAACCTCATTTATAATATTTCCCAAATACCTGAAAGTGAATAGCTGTTCTACCTCCTTTTCTTAAAATGTTGATGTTTGCTGTTGTTCAATTCCTTACAATTCCCATTCCTTGCATTTTAATTAAGCTTTATTCATTACCTATTATTCACAATTTTTCTGCATCTCTCTTGACATCTTGTTAAGTGATGTCACGAGCCCAGATTCTTAGGTTTTCATCAATTTTATTCCATATTAGCTAACATCACTATTGTAACATATATTTTCATTTCAGTCATTTCTTAATCAAAGGAGTGAATTCTACAGGAATCCTAAAAAGGTCTAAAATGAGTTAAGAACCTAAAATAGGTTAAGTGTAACATTTCAGAAGAAAAAGAAAAGTTGGCATTAATACATGGAACTTCCAATGTATTAGGGAAAATGTGCATGAATGTGCATTTGTTTTCATATTTCTTCCACTGCACTGTTTTTGTTCGGCCTGAGCCAAATTACCTGAAGAAATGTTTTTAAACCTTTTAATACTCACGGACCGGCAAACTACAGGGAAAAAAATCAAGGATCAATAAGATTCTAGTAAGCTAAAGATTTATTTCCCGTTCCAAAAATAATAGCACATCTTCATATTTTAGTTATTTTGGAACCGAAATGAAACTTTAATTTCAATTTTCAACTGTAGAAATTAACAAAATAGTATTAAATAATTAAATGTGTTAGTTTGTCGGGGACCGATACAATAGTTTCGTACCGGCGGTTGAAGACCACTGGCCTAAATGACTTAAATCAAATTCAGTGGCATTTAATTACGTTGGCTTCCAAATAGTGACTTTTAATGATCTTAGTAAAAAATACTAAGAAATAATTGAAATAGTGACTTGTTATGAGCCCTGCTATCGTCTTTTGTTTTTCTCTTTCTAGAACTGAATACAGGTATACAATCAATAATCCGGCAGCCTAGGTTTCTGAGAAGTCTCGGACTTTCGAAAATTCCGGATTTTCTATGTATATATCTATTTATACAGTAGCAAATAAATTATTATTAAATGAGAAGGAATGCCTCTTATTGTTGCAAGGAGGATTGCCATATTAACGCAAGTACTATATACGAACTTGTTTTCTTGTAAATGCACCTGAGGCGTGCCACATTATGAGTTATGGGAAGGCATTAAAAGTGCTTTAGGATATTATAAAAGTCATTTTTAAATTTATACTTTTTGTGAGTTTTTTCACCATTTAATTACTTTTTTAATTAACTAGCATTCATTTTAAAAGTTTTTTAATACCATTAAACAAAGAAAGGACAATATAACCGCTAAAATGTATGTAAAAAATTACCAAGCAATGCATTACCATCTAACGATGGGAAAACGAACATACGCACCATGTAAACCCTGCTGTGTATAAACGGAAATAAGCATGATCAAATATCAAATTTCGGAGTACAGTGCCGTCAAAACATAAACAGCGCCTCCAGGAAACAATGAAGCGTCACAACGCAGCAAATTTAAAAATTTGCTCCGACATTCATGCAGAGAAACTGATAAAACAGGATTATTGATTGCCGGATTTTCTATTGTCAACTTGTACCATCTACTTTTATTCTGTGTAACGCTTTTAAAATAATCTCTTTTTGTGGTTGTTTTTCTTCGTTTATAAATTATAAAAAAATAAAATTAGGATAATTAAATTTTAAAGGGCTTCTTTCTATTCCTATTTAAGATAAATTTGGGAATATTTCCTTTCTTAACCTGGGGCTCAGGGATTCAGGGGTTCCGTGTGGTTCAGATTAGTATTAATATTTACAATCACTTCGTATTGTGAAAACCAAATCAGATTATTCGGAATTACTTAAACGATGCCATTATTGTGCTAGAAGCACTCGAATTGTAAAATAAATCATGTATTTCTTTTCATACTCGTTTGAAAAAAGAGAATTCTATATTTACGAAGTACTACTTTTCGGTCTCAAACCTGAATCCATTGCTGGATGAGATAGCATGTCTGTTTATATATATATGATTAATATAGTCTTAAAAATATGTTACATTCAATATTTGATTAAAGTATATATTGTTGTGAGATACAGTTTCAACGCTTCTGTATACAGTACTTTCCACATTATCATCATCAGTGAAAGTAACAGGTCCTTCAAGGCATGCTAAATCCTATTCATTTATCCCGGTCTTGCTTTCTCCTCTTTCTCTCAACATAGATTTATCTTCCTGAATACTATAAAGGAGTTGGATTCGTCTTCTTCCTTTTTCTCTCCCTTCTTAAACCATAAGAAAATAGAGGTGTACAAATGTTTCGTTTCTGCGCTATACGCTGCCAAACGTGTGGAAAAATTAACTTTAGAGCTTGATATTTCCAATACCATTAACAGTAGAACTGAGACGTCTTGGTACTCTCCAAGGCTTCAAACCTGCTCTATCCAAAAATGTATATTCCAAAATTTTGTAATGGGAGCACAAGGAATTCCCAAAAGAAGTATGGTATTCCCAAACCTTCTGGGGAGTAAATGTGGATCGAAGGATTGTAAAGGAGTTTGTGGCTGAAACGTTTAAGAAATACTGGCTTTAAATGATCGCCTTGTTTGTTTTTCTGTTCCCTTGCTAATATGATACCTGCAAATAAAAGAGGCATGAACTGAACGTGATCTGTAGATTGTATCTTCAGGTTTATTGTTGAAGTAAATATATATTCATTAAACAGTACAACAATCAGTGTTGTGTCTTTCTGAAACAATAAAAGAATAACGCGTTGTCAAGCAACAATTCACCTTACTTTATTTATTAATAATCCGTGTTTTGTTGAGGTAAGTCACGATCGTTTTGTTCTACCATTTTATATTTAACATTGATTTATAAAAATTTTGATAACATTTATTTGTATTTGTTTTCGCTGTATGATGTCTAAAGCTTAGTTGAAAAGTATTATTATTATATTTTGATTTAACTTATAAGTATATGGCAAGGTGGTAGTAATGTGTACGAAGGCTGGAACACGATCAACTTTTCTCTGAGACGAAGGAGATAGATTAACGCCCACCTAAGGAAAAATTGTAGTATCTCATTGCCTTACTATCCTTCAGTATAAGAATCCAGTTTATTGTTTCCAAATTTGAAATTCACAAAAACTTTTAACTGTTCTAGATGAGCATGTGCTATTAGCGCTCATACAAGCCATAGCCTTTTATTTTTGATCTATTATTTCTAAACTGCTGTTACGTACAGCAGGTACGTTGTACTGGCTGTGCTATATGTAATAGTGAAATTCGAACCATTAGTTTCTGTTTCAGGATACAGTTTTCAAATTGGTTGTCAGAATAGAAATTTAAGGGAATATACCAATAACGAATAGTTCTATAAAAAATATATTAGGAAAGCAATATCTGGGTTTCCGACAAAAGCTACGTTTGTTATTAAAAATTGGATTTTGCATGCGTAAGTTGCTGACTTTCAAAAATTAAAAACAGAAGTCCGGATTTTATTATCCCTATTCCAATGTCATAAGAAACATGAATGCGTTCAAAAAATACTGTTCTTTTTCTACGAAGACATAATTTCTATTCATATAAGTGCTGTATAGCAATGATAATGGTCCTAAGATAGCACAAACTAATTATTTTTTGTAAAACAAATTCTCTCTACACCCTTGGGCCGCGATGGCTCAATGATAGAGCGCTTACCTCTGGTTCTTGGGGTCAATCTCTGCTCATATTATGTGGGTTTTGTGGTGAACCAACACCATGGACGTTGATTTTCTCTGGGTTCCCCCATTTCTTCACACTTCATTCCACCAATTCATCCGTCATCAGCCATCCGGTCTGAACCACAATTGTCTAAAGTCCTTAAATTTAAATTCAAATTATCTTTTCCTCTCTCTGTCTTCTTTTAACCACATATGAAACAGTCAATATTTTCTTGTTGGTATCTGGTATAAAATTGACAGAGAATAAGGTTTAGAACTGAATTCAATTGTGTTGTATTTTAGCCTTTATTCATCCTTGGCTGAAGCCCTCAGTTTTTAATGTTAACATCTTCAAAGGGAAGTTAAGTTACCCTTAACATCGAACTAACATCTCGAAAATACATTTATATTTGATTTAGTATTAAGTATTAGGTATTATTTGCAGGTAATAGTCATTTTTCCATGTGACTACATGATTTTCAGATGTACTTTCTAGCAGCCTGATATGAAACCGAGGTCTATAGTTCTATTCAACGCTGGAGCAGTTGCACAAACGTGTATTTTTATGGACTACAACACCCGTCCAAACAGAGAACAGTAGGCGAAAAACATGCTTGGAAAACAATATCGAAACAATGTCAATTGAGTGCATTGTGCTCAATACCAAGAGAACCTGGTGAAATTAATTTACCGCAGGTCACTTGATTTAGAGTTCCACATGTTTTGTGCAATTGTATATTACAGAAGACTTTTAGGAAGTTTTTCCTCAGTCTAATACACCAATGATACATTCAAATTAGGTTCTGACACACTATCATTGCATATTCTTCTTTTACCATATCTCGCTTGAGTCAAAGAAGACGGAGGACCATAAATATAATTCAAGTCAGTTTTACGTAAAAATACAGATTTGTTCACATTATCTACCAAGTCATTTAATTCAGTATTCTCTATTAGTTAATAGTATGTCGTCTTTAACTTCTCAAGTGTCTGAGATGGAGACTATCAATATTGTATTTAAGCAGCTTTGTCTAAGACCTTTCCGAATCGTTTGTAAGGCCGTTGTCTTCTGTTGTAGTCTACTTAAAAACTTGGTAATAGCTGAATCACTTTGAAGTGAATACATTTAAGCCAGTTGCATTCACTGCATTATTTTTATCTAATTCTGCAGATTACCATGGCGTTCCTACTTTAGGATTAAAAGCATATATATTAGTGTAGTGAGTAAGAACTCCCTTGAGACTTGTTTTATTATAATCAATAAACAATCTCCACTCAAAAGCATTGCATTCAGTAATAAACCATCTTATTATTCTGTTGTTGTTTGTTAATTTAACAAACCATGCATTCAAAGTTTCAAAAGGAAGTATCTCTTCACAATATTCGTTACCAGGAAAAATGCATTCTTTGCAGTAATAAACTTTTAGCATTTGTTCAATCGTTATGGGAGTCAGTAGTTAATAAGACTGGTACAAATAAAATAGAGTTAACCAAGAATTGAATGAACTGGCCTTCATGTAACAGCAATTGTTCGAATGATTGATGTAGCTTCGCGTGGCTATGAACACATTACGTACAGATACCGAACAAAATGACACTAAATAAAATTAACTTACTAAGTTGCACGGTAGATACAAAACCCCGAGCAAGAAGTAGTTAACTGCTAGCCTAGAAATTTTCCTATGTGGGCAAAGTTAAATTTTGCCACCTTTTTTATCATTATTTTGCCAAACCACACGACCGAGCGACGCGACGGCCATCTCATTCCCAGCAAGCCAGTTGATGTCATTGGCTCGGCGAAAGTCGGCCGACGAGCGAGCAAACAAACCGGCCGGCGTCGGGTTTTCAAAAATCCCAACAAGAAGCCGACGTCGGAAGGCGGGTTTTGGGCGGGGTTACGTCTCTATACTGACCCCGACGACACCGAGAATAGCTCGGAAAACGGCTCGAAGACCAATCGCCACTTATGGATTGCGCCGACCATTCCCCGACTACTAGTTGGTCGGACCGCCATCAGGTTCGGCATTTGGATTGCTGGGTTGTCTCGTATCCCGTAGTGTACTTTTGTCACCTTCTCTGGAGCCTGTCGTGGCATCGATATTACTAACTCAAGTAAGGCAGTAGACCTTCCTATCTGACTTGAAACGCGTCAGAAGTTAAGTGAATTTTAGAAATTAAGGTAGCTTGTGAGGATCCGCTACGTTTCGGCGCCTCCGTTTTGGCACCGCTGTTTGGGCGCCACCATTTTGGCGCAGGCTACGTTTCGGCGCCAGTTCAGTTCGACGTAAAAGTGAGGAACACGGAAATTTTTAACATACCTTGTGACATAGTGATGTACCGTTTACTTTTACGGTCCCCTGACGACATTTGATGATCAATGAAGTACTTAAAACGTTATTTCTTGTACTCTGCTACTAACAGCTTCTGACAAAGTTTTGAAGCATTATTTAAGTTTCCACGGTTTGAGCTAAAGATGCCTAAGGGCCATAAGAGGACATAATGTTTCTCTCGTGTACAAGGGTGCTACTGAGATGTAGGTTGCATTCGTAATATAAATAGAGAAATTAATTAAAATGGTAGTTCAACCTCGACCTGAGATTAGACTTAAATCTCAACTTCGCTGTCGGATTTGAACCTCGACCTCGAACCTTGCAGGTTAACATGACGTTCTTATCTGTTTTTTTTTTAAATATAAAAAAGTGTTCCAAAGGTATGCAGAATGCATTGGAATTAAATATGGAACTTATTTTCTTGGAATATGAAATAATAAATTACGCCATTACGAAGTTACGAGTAGCGCCCCTCAATCCTGCTCCTTTGCTCCTCCCTAGTTACGTCCTGCTATAGCTCAGCCTGTTTATGTTGTAAATAAATAAATTCATTTTCCGCAGAAAGAAATACTTCATAATTAAAATCTTTGAAAATGTTTTTTTTTTCAAGTGCTTACTAAAGTATAAACGTCTCATTACATCTCTTCCATGAACACATCCCCTAGATCTGTTCTTCTGTCTCATCTTATGGACGAAGTTTTTACATATTTCTTTAATACAATAGTTTTCCTGTGTGATTCTTTGGTAAAGCTCTGGCGCCGAAATGGAGGCGCCAAAGCGGCGGCGCCGAACCGGTAGCGCCGAACTGAGCTTGTCCGGTGTGAGGAATAACATAAAAATTTCTTAGGGTGCCGCAATTAAAATATTGAACATGTTTAAGTCAAATTCAATTTAATATGTGATTTTGCTTCCTTCCTTAGGAGACATGTTCCGCCACCTACATGTGCCGCCCGGAGTGCTTGCCCTCTTTTGCTCCCCCCTTAGATTCGGCATTGGCTAGCTGACATCTAGTAGAGAACGCACACGTACTTCACTTTCTCAATGCCGCACTGTAGGCACGTCAGTGCATTAACGCACACAACCTTTCCATAAACCATAAAATAAATCATTGCACATACTTCATAAACAACGACAGTTGAGTAATAGGTTCCGAAGCGTGCGGAGCTCGTGTTACTTGTTCCAGCAAAGGTGCCAAGAACCGCTGACAAAACGTAAATAAAGTTCAAATAAAGCAACAGAAAATAACGTAACAAAACCCAATAAAGCCCCTTATCGAACTCAAAGTCCTTTAAAACAGCTTTTTTAAGGGCCAAAATTTAGGAGCTTTTTTAAGGGCCACCGGCTCTAACCTGCATCTGCCTTGTCGCTGACCGGGCCATGTCGGACCCCCCACGATCCTCCTCCACCCCCCCCTTGCGAGGTAGTCAGTGTTGCTACTCCTCCTCAAACAACTAATAATACGGTTACAAGCCAAAAGAATGCCAAAAGCGCAAAAATACATAGTCGTAACACCGACAAGCGTCCACGAAAAGGCACTGCTTTTTCAGCGACACATCCCAAATTAAGGACAGGTACTTTCAATTTCCGTACCCATAAACCTGATCGCTACATCATAACAAATACTAACCTAGTAAGATGCTACAAACCCAAAACCACCACATACCTACAAAGATGAATATAGACAAAGATGATCAAGATGAATACTCTACCGACAGCAAAGATGAAGAGCCCATGCAAACAACATACGATATTAACTCAGAAGAGCAATTTCCAGATGTAACTACAGCAAACAATGCATCTCACACCTCACCTAAGCAACGCATTAATCCAAACGCCATCTCACCCAGTGACTCTGAACAAGATCAAGATATGGAAGTTGAGGGCTGGACAAAACCCCGACATTCTGCTAAAATCCGTAAAGTACAAGACTCTGCAACTAAATTACCTACACAAAATCGTTATCAGTCTCTTTCTAATGATGGTGCTGACACCAACAATACTCCAAAAGTTACGTTTGTAAAACCTCCGCCTCCATATATCTATGGAGTTAAAAATAAATTCCAATTTACAAAGACATTGACTGCAGCATGCCATCAAAAACCCACAATAACTCATGCCAAAGACTATGTTAGATTTCAAGCACAAAATCGTACTGATTATGACAAACTTCTGGCATATTGTAAACAACAAAAATATCAACATTCCACAGAACTTACAAAGCAGGAACGCCCGTTTAAAGTAGTACTTCGCAAGCTACCAATTGATACACCTACTCAAGATATTTTATCAGATCTAAAAGAACAAGGATATCCGGCTACAGAGGTCACACAAATGTATGGAAAGGACAAGCAAACAAAAGAGCGTATACCATATCCTCTATTTCTTGTCACTTTCCCAAAAAGTACTGATAATCACATCATTTATGAACTCAATTATCTCTTAAGCTATCGTGTACAAGTTGAACAATATCGTCCTGCGGAAATTTTGCAGTGTTATTTATGCCAACGTTTAGGTCATTCCAAACAAACTTGCTTTTGTGATCCAGTATCACTACAGAGTGATACTCTGTAGCGTACATCACTACAGAGTGTACAAAACTCCCTGATACTTCTGCTCATTGTGCAAATTGCGGAGGAGATCATCCCGCAAATTATAGAGGATGTGATACATTCAAACGAGCCCTTGAGCAACGTCGTGCACAAAGAGATCGAACAACAATCAATCCAAAATCTGACACTTCAAAAACAAGTACCACAAAAGATACCAGTGCAGATTCAGTCAAAAATTCAAACAAGCAACCTTCAAATAAAAATTCTGCAAATTCATCTACCAACAACATCTCTTCTGCTACCACAACAAAAGCTACATCTACAAAAAAGAAACCACAACAGTCTTCAACTACAAAAACTTCCACTAAACAGAAAAATAACTCAACAGATAATAATGATTCAAACGGATTTTCTTTATCTGATCTCTCTACATTTGGTCAACAATACTTACAATCTTTGAACAACTAAAATGCCTCTTCCAAGGATTAAATGTGATGAAAATACTTACACGAATCCAGCAAGGATTATCACAACTTACACCAAACTCTGTACTTCTCGTTACACTTTCAACAATAGTGCAAATCATTGTTTCAGTCATCGATGATGGCACCGAATAGACCAAAATCAACACGTCACTTACGGATTGCTTTCTTCAATGCCGATGGAGTATTCAGACAAAAACACTTAGTTCAATACTTTCTACTAGAACATAATATAGACATACTTTTGCTCAATGAGAGTCATCTCGAACCTTACCAACGTTGGAAAATTCGCAACTATTCTATACTTCGTTCTGATCGACCGACTTTAAAAGGAGGCACTGCCATCATCTACAAAAATTATTTATCAGCTGAA
>JAGDQP010034778.1:0-12796 GCA_022664845.1 Lepisma saccharinum | reverse complement strand
TGAGTATTTACGCTCGTTAGCCTGTGTCACCCACCAGTGGTATTTTGGTCAAAAGGGTGGATTTTACTGGGATTGCAACTCTGTCCGTTGCACGAGTGTAAACAGAGAGGGTCAGATTATAGTTGAAAATGCAGAATTTGTCATTAGGACGTTATTTGTATGTGATGGAGTGTCAATGCCAATTCATAGTCTCATCACCTAGCCCGTAATTAAAGACTGTGGTCGCTACCCTCATCTCCCCTCCTCTCCCCTGATTATGCATTAGATTGATTTATGTATCGTAGTTTATGTACTAGAATTGAGTATACCCATCCACATTCTTGTGTAGGTCCTGAAATCCGCTCCAACGCGAAGCAGACCAAATACAATTCACTCCTGAGGTCTCGTGCTTGATTGAATTGTTATACGAGTTATAAACGAGCTGGTGCGCATGTAAGGACGAGACCTACAATATGTGGTCAAGTTGGCTCCGAACAACTGCTTTCGGGAGACCCGGACGGAAGTTGAACTCGTCCGGGACACGAAGTACACACACTAACCTCTCGGTCAGTTCGAGTCATTATGATCGTTAATGAATTCCAACACCCCTAACTTCTTTTTGTATGATATTGCCAAGTGTTTCTTCCAACAACATACTGAGCTACACATTGCTACATACACTCACTACATTCTCCCATTGCTGCGGACGGCAATGGCCACAACTCCAGCTACAAAGTTACTCATGGATGTTTACGACGCAGCTAGAATTCGTCATGCCCGTTAACGCCTTTTTTCTTGTGTAGAATAGACAGATTGAATTATTTAAGCTTGTGACACCGTATGGAAAACTTACTTTTTGCCTTGCATCGGTTGACACCTGATGTGTCGTACACAGGCGTGTTTGTTTTCTCTCTTCCATGTCATTCTTCTTTGGCTGCTGTATTACATTGCGTTCTTTCTACTAACCAGCCTAACGTGCCTCTTCATTAACTAATACTCTCCGTCCATCCTTTCCATGCTGTTACGCTTTAATCATACACCTGATTCTTTTCCAGGCGGACTTCAATGCAAGACTGCTGTGACATCACGGACGCCTGATAGCACTGACCACTCGACCAACGAGGACGTCTTTTTTTTACTACACTGCAGCTGATGAGATGCGTACTCACAAGCATCCGACTGGATACTCCTAGCCTCTCTCATTGCTAATAAATAAGCCAAACGCTCGTTGACTGTCTTTAATTATCACCCCCGTCCAATATGCAACCACGCATTATTTTATAAAAATGGTCAAAACATTAATTTTCGTTGAGATATCGATGTGCCGGCAATGAATTGTTGTTACCTGTTGACAACTCATCCCATTTGTGGTCCTTTCGACCCATCTTTACTTGGAAGACTTTCTGGGAATCCCCTACTTCCTTTGGGGAATCCCTCGCGCCCTGCTTGTAGGATTTTCCAATATGCATTTTTGGATAGCCCGGGTGTGACTTCCTCTAATTTACTCTCAACCGCCTACTCTCCGATTTCTCGTCTTCGCAATAATCCGCTCTGAAGTTCATTTTCCCACGCTTTCGGCAGGCTGTAGCTCCGTAACGCCTCGGAATTTCCCCCCTGTTGTCTGGGTTTTTATTCTTTATTTTTCACTGTACTATCACCTCCCGAAGTTTGTCGGTCCGTAACCTTACCTGTATATAAATTATATTTATTTTGTTTTAAGAATTGGTTTTCAGTTCTTTTCGAAACACGATTTTTGGATTTTCTTTATATCTTAATTTCGGTTTGCCTTTCAAATAATAGTATAGAAAAATTTACCAAGCTAAAGCAAAGTTTCGTACCATGGTTTCAACAAATTCCATAACAGAGAACAGGCTGAATATCCGACAGAGTTCTTAAAAATAAATAATTATTCATAATAAAAAGCCAGTTTAACTCAATTTTAAAGACTACATGTATCATTTCTCTTCACGGGTATAGAAAAACACGTTTCGCTGTACGTACCTCTCTATATTATGTCTCACTGTTCCCCACAACCACCTTAAAACAGTTTTTTTTTCTCATACGAACACAATTGGCAACACTACAGAAACTCTCTATCCATAAAATTCTATTTTCTGTGAAGTTCTGTTACGTGTTGATTAAATTCCAATACGTCACAGATCTTAGAATATCTTTGCATTGTTAAAATATCACATACTTTATCTACCTGAAAACTGCAATAATGGAATCATACGAATACTTACTTCTTCATCTACTTCGTAATTAACACAACGAAATACGATCGTCTTACGCACTATTTCCGTCTCATCATTGTCAGCTACAAATCAATAATTATCCTAAAATATCGTGTGTGGCAATGTACTCAGTGTTCCACTATGTACCACATTTTCTCTTAGAGCGTTGGCTTAATAGTCAGAAGGTCCCGGGAACGATTCCGGTGGTCGTTCATCCTAACTGAGGTTTTTCCTCAGGCAAATGCCAGGATGTACCTTCAACTTAAGCCTTGAATGACTCTTTCCCGCCCTTTTCCTCCTACCTTTTCCTGGCCTGAGCGAAAGACACCTAGATATAATAGAAAATTCAAACAACCATGCTATTCGAATTACAGTTGTCACGAACACTTAGTGACGAATTAGTATTTTGAAGCATTGGTGATATATTTATAAAAAAACAACAAAAAAAGCATGCTTTTCTTAAAACAAAATAAAACAATTCGTACCAAAAAATAAAAAAAAATGTTTTCAAGAAAATTACTTTAAAAAAATTCTATTTACGCATGACTAAAAAGAAAAGCATGGAGTGCGCCAATTGAAGAATTTATAAAGTGATTGTATATGATAGCGCGCCCTATGCTTTTCTTTTTAGTCATGCGTAAATATAATTTTTTAAATGTAATTTTCTTGAAAGCAAAATTATTTTTTTTTTCTTTTTAGTACGAATTGTTTTATTTTGTTTTAAAGAAAAGCATGCTTTTAAAAAGTTCTTTTTTATTATTTTTTTTTCCGAGTCATTTCAGAGTTCGGATACTTTTTCCTTGCCCTATATATTTTGTCACCCAAATTCTAAAGTGTTCTGCAACTAGTCAAACACAACATCGTTGCAGGCTAGTATTTATTTTAGGATAAAGTAGTTTATATTTAAGAAAAAATATGCTTTTCAAATACTATATAGAAATAAATGAAAGTAACAATGAAATATTGTATTGTCACCCGACTTACGTCGCTGTACAAAATGTCATCATTGCATGACGTCGGGAAATGAGTTAAATCAAGGTTGCAAGATTTGAGAACACAGTGGAACGATCGTGACTTAAAGAAAAGCCTGTAAAAAGCACAGAAAACATATCTCTCGAGAAATGTATTTCTTATCTCATTTTACATTTTCAGGTTCATCAAGACTGCCCTTTAGCCTACCTGCAAGGATAGCTCTGATCTGTCCTCTATGGGCTATAATTATTCTCAACAGTATCTACTCTGGTAGTATCATATCGTTCTTGTCCACAAGAGAAAAGGCCATCAAAACCTTGGAAGACATCGTCAACAACAAATTCACAATAATTTCAGACGAATATCCTCTTCTGCACATTTACTACAAGGTAATGTGACAATTACGAGTTAGATCTGTCACAAGATGGAAACATGACGTCCCTTACCAGTGATTCTTCTGAGATAAGAAGGAAGGTAGCAGAGACCAGGGTTTTAATTTAAGTACTTGTACCATTCCAGCATTCGTTTGGCAAAACTGAGGAAAACCAATGAAAAAATCTTGTAGAAAAGTCGCCAGCAGAACTCGAAACTGCTTGACTGAAACACATTGGTTTGTACAGCAAGGTAAAGTAGTTTTCTACAGTTTCTTCAAGAGAATTGCGGGCCAGTACTCATAAACCAAGGACCTGGACACTACCTTTCCCAATCCTCAATCGATAGAGTGCTCGCCAAAGGGCGTCATGTCTCAAACTTGTGAGGAGTAGATTGTAGACGGCTGCTTCAGCATGTAAACAATAAATGCATATAAATACGAATCCGACTCTGTTAAAAGTCATCAACAGTGAAGAAGTGTTAATATTAATATATGATTTGCTGTAGTACTTCAGAATTCCTATAAATATTTACGAGAACGTAGTCCTAATAGTATGAAGAGTGCTATGAAGTACTAATATGAACGGTGAGTTCAAGTTAAATGCATTTTAAAGTCTTAACTCTCCCATTTACAACCATGAATTTAATGTTCTAAAAACCGCTATAATTTGTGGATTATTCACGCTTTTGGATTGAAACTTTCCTAGAAGCTGTATGCCATTGTTCTTACAAGTGCAAACTATTCATTTTTTTTTTCTTTTTTTTTTCATGGACATTCTCCCTTCACTCGTCACATGATTTAGAATATTCTTGGAAAATACCATTACGATATTACAGCTGTCATAAATTTCATGAAAAACTCACATATATTTCATTATATACAGGGTGGTTACGTAATTCACCGACAAATATCAAAGGATTATAGTACATCAAAAGAAAAAGATAAAAATGCCCTAATTACCGAGGTGGAAGTTACACCGTATTTCGGAGCTTCAGGCTGCCAAAAGTATGAAGATATTGGGGGGTTTAAATTGCCAGTACCAGTAACGCTAGACCTGATGCGAAATGCTGCCATCGAAGATTTAAAACCTGCTCTATTCAAAAATGTATTTGCTAAAATTGTACAATGGTTGCGCAAGTCATTTCTCATAGGAAGTACATAGCTGATTCCTAGAAATTATCTGCAAACAGGCAGGTCAAAATGAACACGAATAAGATGACTTTCCGTATAGTAGGCTAAAAGATGATATATGTAATCACCAGTACCGGATTAAGCTATTTCGGGGCCCTGGACTATTGACTCATCCTGGGCTATAGGTGATTCCCTGTAGTCGTAAGGGTGACTGATTTACCTTTCGCGGGGCCCCTGAACGAGTAAGGACCCTGGGCTGCAGCCCCTTTATCCCCTCGTTAATTCGGGTCTGGTAAACACCATCATCCAACCGACCAATGACATTCTCTCTCTCGTCGATAACAAATAAATAGAACATTCGTTGAATGAGTGTAGTTCGTGTAGTTATGAAGCCACATATTTTTTGTCAAAATCCTTTACTTCAGAGAATATCTGGGAATCCCCTGCTTCCTTTGAGGAATTCCTTTCGCACGCATTGGATAATTTTTGAACATGCATTTTTGACTACACTAGGTTTGAAGGCTTTGATAGCATGCCGCGTCAACACTACTCTTGTTAGTGTTGGATATATGATACTCTAAAGGTTATATACCAACGCTTTCGACAGCATGTAGCTCCAAATTGCGGTGTAACTTCCATCCGTTTGACAAAGACTTTCTTTCCTTATTTTTTTCATGTACTATCAATCCTCGAAGTTTGTCGGTGCCTTTCGTTACCACCGTATATATATTTACATTTCCTTTAACTCACCCATATACCTGTTCCAGTAGACCATGATAGTCAATGCTTTATTAGGTTGTTGACAAGATCCTAACTGTGATATGAATCAGTTTATATGGTCTCGACTTGCACTAACAGCATATCTATCTTCCAGTGTCCATGGTCACAAGGTGCGTATCCCTTGAGCTTATATATAAAAATGATTAAACTGATAAAACTGATATGATGACAACTGTAGAACAAACAATTAGCTTTTTTTTCCACATATCAGTTACATGGGGATTGGAGGTGTTTAATGTGTTTTGCTTACATAGAAATCTGATACAATATACCTTTATTTGGCGATACAGAAGGTACCATATTGACTTTGAACTATTGCAATTGCATTGTTATTACGTATTGTAAATTACCTGTGCTTGTACCTTTTCCACATGTGACATCTGTAACTAGGTGTATTTACATTTCAGTTACTTGTCGCTAACTAATATTTCATATTGAATAAGACATCGATATTGTTACCAAGGCATTTATAGTTGCTATGTGACTGTCGCTACGCTGATATTTTGATATAGATGGATTCCCTTATTAGACTATATTAACACTTACTAATGTACGATAACGATATTCTTCGGTTCCATTATGTCTTCATTACTCACATTGTTACGATGGTAAAAATCATGGTCAAAATAACTCCATTTAGACTACGAAATTTAACTTGGTTATCGTGCTTGTACTGCCATTGTGTACTACCATTGTCAAAGAAACGCTTAGAGTAATGAATCTACTTTTTCCATACTCTAAGGTTACACGGTAGAGGTTTAAATTATAAAATAATGAACACAAATGAATTGATTGTAGCGTAACATTTTGTGGATTAGTTCTGCCATCATTCTTTTAGACTTTAAAATGATACGCACCACAAGGATGCTATATATTTCGATAAATAAAGAAATAAACTCACGAAGTGAACTGCGCTTAACGGCCATCTTGCTTTTAGATAACTAACGTAAGAAGATAACTGTCGTAAGTCGACACTAGTCAAATCTGAAACCCGCGTTAACGATAACTACCGTTTACATTACTAAAATGATCTCTGTTAATGTTAACCATGGCAAGATGTTAGTAATCTAAACAAGGCATATGCCGATAAACTTATCCTTTGCTTCCTTGTACTGATTGATACATATTGTAAACCAGTGTTTCAGATTTTATTATGCCTTCTGTGCAACATTTGCAATACCTTATTATTTCACTTACATTGCGCATGTAACAGCGCAGCCGTGCTAGACTCGAAGTCTTGAAACGTGGGTGCAAATCCTTGGACTGACTGAGCTTTAAACTAGTCTCTCTCAGTCACACAAGAGCAAATTCAAGGGTTGGTACCTTGAAATAACGACAATACCACAAGAGAGCAAATTTGTCGTTTAGAATGATGAAATTTATGTCATAGAGCGATGGGCTATCGTACTCTCATCGATATGCCAGTTCGTTACCAATCTATTTATAAAGAGAAGGGTAATATCATTGGCCAAAATACAGTAGACGCTCTTTTATCCGGCATTCTATAAACCGGGACGCTCCGGCATCGGTCGAGCCACTCGCGTTCGTCTTTTTCCGCTTGTGCTCGGGCGCTCACTGACCTTGTCCGCAACGTCGCGCCACTTTGATGGGCTGCAGCCGCCATTTTCTTTGTCATCTGCTGTTCGTCTGTGTCGCACGCAGTTATACAGTGATGTTTACGACCCTTGTAACCGTGTTTCCGTTGGCTTAGTGTTTGTCGTGATTGTCAGTGTTCACTTAAGTTTAAAGTTTTCTGCTTTGTTCGATTATTCGGCAAAGTCGGTTATCCGACATGGCCGCGATCCCGACCGTGCCAGATAAAAGAGCGTCTACTGTAACAGAATATTACGAAACAAAAAAGTTATTGTGTTGAAAGTGCTTAATCGTTTAGTTACAGGCATCAATTAAAGAAACAGTAGCTCAACTATGCAAACCGTACTCTGTAAACCTCAACTATGTAGGGATGTATTCTTATATAAAGATATAATGGAGTTCCACCTTCGAAGACAATATTTTAATATAATTGAATAGATAATCTTACCAGTAGATATAGTACCTCAAGTCAACAGATTAATTTCGTTCTTCGAAAGCAACTTAATATATTTATATTAAGAAATGAGCGTTGAAGCCCTGTTATTTCATTTAAGAACTTATAACTTTCTATCCAAAACAAAAGGCAACGAAAGCCTAGAACCGACATAAAAACAGCCGAAGAACAAAATATAATTGCGTAGACTTGTAGTATTAAAAAAGTATTTGTGCGATTTGTCTGCAAACATAATGGTATATGTGACCTGAACAATAAAGCACTTTTTCTATTTGATTTCAGCAAGCATTGGATACAAACTTCGATCCTTCAGTAACACGATTCCTGAAATCAATGATAGATCCAAATGCCCAATCAGAGACATCAGATCCTTATTTGAAGGAGAATACGGAAAAAGGAATCATTAATGTAAAAAGGAGATCCCGGTATGCTTTCACGTCAGAGATAACGGCTGCTGATATCTACATCTTTAGAAGTTACACGCATAAAGAACAGTGTAACTTAGACTGTATGCGACTTCCACGATCACTTTATAAACTTGCCATGATCTTACCTAAAAGTTCGCCTTATCTGGAACCATTTAATTGGGGGTAAGTAGCGAACAAACCTCTATGTTGTTTGTTTCTTATGGATGGTCATACGAGGCGTTTCTGATCTAGAAATTACGATTGCATTATACTGAAATTAAAGAGGGAAAGTAGATTTAGAAATGAGTAGAAATTCCATATGCTAAGGTATTAGAAATGAAAAGATAGCAGTTACAATTTTGTACATAATATTAGGAGTAAATTTAAACAATATAAAGAAACGATGTAAGCTATGTAATCAAATCTGTGACTCCAAGATTTGTCACGAGAAGATGTATGTATACATAAAGGTAGCAGACGTCATGTTAGTATGAACGTTACCTGTAGGTTGGGTAACTGACAGTAAATTGAGTCAAACATCAACAGGAAGACCTGGGTTTTCTGGAGGTACTATGGATGTAGTGGCACCAGGTCTCCAGACTACTTGGGACCCAAAAAGTTTCAGAGCTAATAAAAAAAAATAGGTCCATCGTAAAAAAAGAAAATCATAGTGTGTTTGTTACGAAAATTAATCACTTGTCTGTGACTGCGAGATATACAATATGCTTTTGCAATAGGTTATATTAGTTTGAAATGTATTTTATAACAATATGAAGTGGAAAGTCCTCGAAAGGCACAGTCACTCTTTTCTTCCTCCTGAATTGACTTAGGGTGCATAACATTCTTTGAAATATATAAATGTTTCGGTTTGCTCTACATTTAATAATACTCTTATAAATCCCGTAGTAGCTCTTCGTTTCTATTTAACATTGCCAGTGACAGTCGCAAATGCAAGAAATGTCTTTTAGCGTCACAATGTGAAGTCTTCGCTTTGTTACTCGTGTAATGGTAGGGAAGTGTTGGGTTCTATTTTCTCTGACACGTTTTTCAGTAGTTGCCCGCGTGCCGACGTATTTGCACAGAAACGCAAACTAAAAAATTCTGGTATTGTTATTCGTGAAGATTTGTGTGCTTCCCGGCTACAGTTACTACAGAAAGCCATCAGAAAGTTTGATTCCAGTAGTATCTACACGCGAGATGGGTTAGTTGTAGTGGTCATTGATGGCAAGAAAAACTATATTACAAATTCTTCACAGCTAGAAAAACTGTGAAAGTAATGTTAAACTAAATCTTAGCTTCGATTGCAAGATCAAAGTTGGCTTGTCCCCAGCACTGCTTGATAGCCTGTAAGCACAAGTGTTGCAATCGATTGTGCACATCTCTGTCATCGACTTGCGTTACAAACTCGAACTACGACAATCAAAGGTATGTTCAGCCATGTGCTAATAAAACTACTGTGCAAGTGTATGTGTTACGCTATATGAGTGCGAATCATGATTATTTTAAAGTAATTATTTAAATCGTAGCACTCTCATATTAGTATTTTTCACTGGAGCTGTAAAAAACATGGTTAGTGATTGCCGAGTGGAAAGCTGTGAATTAGTGGCTTTCCATAGTTTTGATACTTTTTGCTATAGTGTGCGCTCGTTCTTATTGTATTTAGTTGTTGTTGTTTTTTTAATTTACCGTGTTACATGTGTGTCCCCTTGTCCCTACAGAAATAAAATGACGACAGTGCTACTAAGCATTTCGGCATTGGACCGCTCATATAATTACGTTATTAGCAAGATCTATTTAGTTATGTATGTCACGTACATGTGTCCGTATATGATAAAAAACATATCACAATTGGTAAATTTCAAAGTGTTAGTTTATAAGTGCAATGTCAGTGTAAATAGTAATTCGTATTATTCAATATTATATATTTTGTGTAAAAACTATGTTACGGAGGAGAGCATAGATCCAAATCTTATAGGTACAAGTACCCTTTTTAAAGAACAATATGCACAATTCCCATTATGTTAGATATCAGATCCCAGGCTCCGATGATGATGGTGAGAAAAATGTTTATAGTGGTCAACATGCAATGCCAATAGGTCACTCTAATACTTTGCTACAACAAATTGCTAATTTTACTATCATGCACGCAAATGTACGCTCCCTTGTTCCTAAGATGGATGAAGTGAGGCATTTAGTTCTGAGCAATCAATGCACAATTTTTGTAGCCACAGAAACTTGGCTTGATGCATCTGTGAATTCAGAGGTAGTAAGCATCCCTGGCTATAATGTAATTCGACATGATAGAGGTCATAGAGGTGGTGGTATATTATTGTATTACCGTAATGATTTGCAGGTGAAGGTGTTGAACAATAATGAGGTCAGCGAAGTTGAATATATTTCAATAATTGCCTGTGTTAATTCCAAAACTTTAGGTATAATCTCCCTCTATAGATCTACTAGCATACCCTACTCTAGACTCAATATTTTAGAAGATTTAATAACAAATATTTACCCGCGTGTTGATCACTGGTATATTACTGGAGACCTCAATTGTGACCAACTTGATCCACGTAAGTCAGAAACTATTTATTTACAAAATATTTTAGATAACTTTAACCTCATGCAGATAATAGACAAACCTACAAGAATCACTGAGACAGGAGAATCACTGCTCGATCTGTTTATTACAGATAACATGAACACAATTTTTACACATGGGGTTGGTGTGCCTGTCAGCACATCTGACCATTCTCTAATTTACGCGAAACTCAATATAGCCTGTCCAAGTAAAAGGTTACCTGAAACCATATATTACAGGAATTTTGCATCGGTAGAGGAACACCAATTCAACACATCTGCACAATCAATTGATTGGAATATCATAACAACATTCAAAGAATTAGAAGGTAAAGTTAATTTTCTGCAGAACTCCTTAAGGGATCTTATGGATATACATGCGCCTATTAAAACGGTAAAAATTAATCAACACAAACTTCCATGTATTTCAAGTAATACTAAATTGCTAATGAAACTGCGTGATGGCGCATTCCGTAAATTCAAACGAACCAGACTGCAAGCTCATTGGGAAGAATATAAAGAGTTACGCAATTTCACTACGTCAGTTATTCGACAAGAAAAAAAGGCGTATGTTTCATACCGCACTAACATTGGAAAAAATAATAGAGATAAATGGAAAACTCTGCGTGAACTTGGAATAGGAAATAACTCCCCTCAATCTATCCCGAAGGAGTTTAACGACCCGAATGTTATGAACAATCATTTCGTGTTAGCAACTAATGCTCTTGTACCTAAAACTGATCTTAGTCCACAGATCGCATGGTATTCTAATAATCTATCTCAGAAAGTTAAAGACGAATTTTCCCTACTCCCCGTAAATGAGAATGACGTGCAGAAGGCTGTATACAGCATTAAATCAAATGCGGCAGGGTTGGACGAAATAACAACTAAAATGCTAAAACTCTCATTACAATTCATACTGTCTCCACTGACACATATTATAAATTACTCTTTTAGTACCGGCTGTTTCCCTAATGTATGGAAACAAACTAAGGTGCTACCACTGCCAAAAAAAACTACTGTCACATCACTTAATGAGCTACGACCAATATCTGTAGTACCAATCTTGTCAAAAGTAACTGAAAAAATTGTTTCGAAACAACTGAATACTTTTATTGGTAATGAAGATATTTTACCTTCAGTTCAGTCGGGATTTCGAGGTTCTCATAGTACGACAACTGCTCTTTTAGAAGTTACCGATGAAATATTACATGCGTTGAATGATTCCTTTTTAGTAGTTTTGGTTCTTTTAGACCTATCAAAAGCGTTTGAGTTAGTTGAACATGATCTTCTTCTTGTCAAAATGAAGCACTATAATTTCTCTACTATAAGTATTGATTGGTTCAAATCATATTTACAAGGTAGAGAACAACGTGTTTTTCTGAAGTCTCCTGACATTAAAATTTCTGAGCCTTTGTCTCTGAAAAGAGGTGTTCCTCAAGGATCAATATTAGGCCCAACTTTATTTTCCTTGTATGTTTCAGATTTAGTTTCAGTTGTTAAAAACGCCCAAATTGACTGTTACGCCGATGACACGCAGTTATTTATTAAATCCTCACCAGGAAATATGAAGCGAACAATAGATCTTCTTAATGAAGATCTGCAAGATATACACAATTGGTGTAGCGAAAACGGGTTAGTCATTAATCCATCAAAATGTACCTATACAGTTATAGGGACAGCTACCCAACTTCAGAAACTGAAGACATCGGAACTAAACATAAAGTTGAGTAACTATACCATCAGATATTCACCTAGTATTAAAAACCTTGGATTATTAATGGATATAAATCTTAACTGGAATCCTCATGTAGCTAACGTATGCTCACGTGCACTAAATAACCTAAGATGCCTATATAGATCACGTGACTTGCTCACGGCAAAAACAAAATTGTATCTAATACAGATACTAATTATGCCCTTGTTTGATTACGGTGATGCCGTATATGGTCCTTCCCTTCAAATCAACAAAGTAAAATCCATTCAGAAAGTCCAGAATTCCTGCATCCGGTTTGCTTTCAACCTTCGTAAATTCGAACATATTCTCCCTGTATTAAAGGAGAACAATATTTTGACAATGTATCGAAGAAGGTTCTTTCGTTTCTGTTGCACAATTCACAACATCATTCACAAGAAAACACCCGCTTATCTCCATGGAAAACTTATATCTAGGTCTAGTATCCATACGTACGTTACACGTAATAGGTCAACATATGATGTTCCAAGATACAAACTCACACAAACAACTCGATCATTTTCTGTATCAGCTGCGAAAGCCTGGAATTCCTTGCCAAAT
>JAGDQP010034777.1:0-19924 GCA_022664845.1 Lepisma saccharinum | reverse complement strand
GGTTAGTAATATAAACGCATTCTACAACAATATTCATTTTATTTTGGAACATTCTTACGGGCAAAATTGTTAATCACGCAGCAATTATTCTTTCAACTTGACTACAACTTAAAAGAATATATGAAATTATCGAATTTCTCCTAGAACGAAAGTAAAAAAGCAATCTTAATGCTGTAGTTTGTTATTTGTGCTTTTAAGCTAATAAAGTTGAAATTGCGTTTTGTTTACCAAATAAAATGGATTTTTAGTAGAATAGAACTCTTGTAAGACATAGTTCATTCAATATCTTCCCAAATAACTCGAACGATATCACTGCTAGTTGATCTTTGATAGTTTGGCAATGCATTTATTGTAGATTAGAACATATAGATACTAATACAAGTATATAAGGTGATTAAAAAGTCACAAGCTCTGTTCTTAATGCTTGTCAATTAAAACCGATGATGTTCCAAAGTCAATTTAACTGTAACATTTTAACAAACATGATTTTACGAACATCATCTCACTGGTACAACTAGACTCAGAAGGAAATGAATGAACTCTACACGATTTGCGGTAAAAGTATTAGAGCGACTTACCGTTAATAGCATCAACCTTGCAGCACTAATGAATTTTCAGTGTTGCTATTAAAATGAAACCCCTGATGTTTTTTGTTAATTAATTATTATATCATCTGACAAGACAAGTCCAATACGATGTCGGTTTGAGCTCGAAATCAATCAGTTTCTCAATGCTTCAATGAATAACGTTAGTAATATAAAAGCATTGTACAAAAATATTCATTTTATTGTAGAACATTGTTACGGGCAAAATTGTTAATCACCCAGCAACTATTGTTTCAATTTGACTACAACCTAAAAGATTATATGGAATTATCGAATTTCTGCTAGAACGTAAGTCAAAAAGGAATCTTAATGCTATTGTAGTATGTAATTTGTGCTTTTAAGCTAACAAAGATTAAACTTCGTTTTGTTTACCAAATACAATGCATTTTTGTAGAATAGAACTCTTGTAAGACATAGTTCATTAAGTATTTTGGCAAATAACTTGAACGATATGACTGCTAGTTGAGCCTTGATAGTTTCGCAATGTATTGTAATTTAGAAAGCATAAATACTAATACAAGTATATTAATTGATTATAAAGATCAAAAGCTCTTTTTCTAATGCTTGTCAGTTCAAACCGACAATGATCCAAAGTCAATTTAATTGTGACAGTTTAGCAAACATAATTTAACACACCTCATGTAACTAATACAAAAGGACTCGGAAGGAAATGAATGGACTGTACACGATTTGCTGTGTAACTACTACAGCGAATTACTGTTGAGAGCATTAACGTTGCAGCACTAATAAATATTCAGTGGTGCTATTAAAATGAAACCAATCATTTTCTCAATACTTCAGTGAATAACGTTAGTAATATAAAAGCATTCTACAACAATATTCATTTTATTGTAGAACATTGTTACGTTCGAAACTGTTAATCACCCAGCAACTATTCTTTCAATTTGACTACAATTGATAACGACTGTATGAAATTACCGAATTTCTGCTGGCACGTCAGCAAAAGAGCAATCTTAATGCTATTGAAAAATGTCATTTGTGCTTTTAAGGTTATAAAGTTGAAATTGGGTGATGTTTAGCTAATTCATTGAATTTTTAGTAGAAAAATCTCTTGTAAGACATAGCTCATGAAATATCTTCCCAATCAACTCGAACGATATCACTGCTAGTTGAGCTTTGATAGTTTGGCAATGTATTCATTGTAGATTAGAACATATAGATACTAATACAAGTATATCAATTGATTATAAAGATCACAAGCTTTGTTCCTAATGGTTGTCAGTTCAAACCGAGAATGATCCAAAGTCAATTTAACTGTCACATTTAAAAAGATATGATTTAACAAACACGATCTCACTGGTACAACTAGACTCGGAAGGAAATGAATGAACTGTACACGATTTGCGGTGTAAGTCCTACAGCTAATTACCGTTCTAAGCATCAACTTTGGAGCACTAATGAATTTTCATTGGTGCTACTAAAACGAACCTTCTGGTGTTTTATGTTAGTTAATTATTATATCGTCTGACAAGACAAGTTCAACACGATGTCGTTTTGAGCTCGAAATCAATCAGTTTCTCAAAACTTCATTGAATAACGTAAGTGATATATACGCATTGTAGATCAATTTCTATTTTATTGTAAGGCAAAATTTTTAATCACCCGGCAACGATTCTTTCAATTTGGCTACAACTTATAAGGATTATATGAAATTATCGAAATTCTGGTGGAACGCAAGTAAAAAAGCAATCTTAATGCTGTAGTTTCTTATTTGTGCTTTTATGATAAAAAAGGTGATATTGCGTTTCGCTTACCAAATACAAAACATTGTTAGTAGAATAGAACTCTTGTAAAACATGGTTCGTTAAGTATCTTTTCAAATAACTAGAACGATATGACTGCTAGCTGAGCATTGATAGTTTCGCAATATATTATCGATCAGAACACATAGATACTAAAACAGGTATATCAGGTGATTATATAGATCACAAGGTCTGTTCCTAATGCTTGTTATATCAAAAAGAGAATGTTCCAAAGTCAATTTAACTGTAACATTTTAACAAACATAATTAAATGAACATCATCTTACTAATACAAAAGGACTCGGAAGGAAATGAATGAACTGTACACGATTTGCGGTGAAAGTACTATTGCGAATTACCGCTGAGAGCATCAACTTTGCAGCACTAATGAATTTTCAGTGGTGATATTAAAATGAAACTTCTGGTGTTTTATGGTAGTTAATTATTATATCATCTGACAAGAGAAGTGGAACACAACGTAGTTTTGAGCTCGAAATCAATCAGTTTCTCAATACTTCATTTATTAACGTTAGTAATATAAACGCATTGTACAACAATATTCATTTTATTGTAGGGCATTGTTACGGGCAAAATTGTTAATCACCCAGCAACTATTCTTTCAATTTGACTACAACTTAAAAGATTATATGAAATTATCGAATTTTTTCTGGAACGTAAGTAAATAATATATTTTTAACCCCTTAGAATTCTTATTTAAGCTATATGAGCTCTGTTCCTGTTCGCCTTTTGGATATGAAACCCACCTTGATTAGTGGATATCCTTGAATGCATATCATTTCAGGATATGTAATCTTTCCTTCAAAATCATTTTGGAGGAAACAGTATAACAGCGTGTATTGCGGAATAATATAAATTACAGGCGGGAGCATCACTTAGAGAAATTTGAGATAAAACAGGTTTAAATACCAAACAGGTTTCTTGTAGCAGACAGAAACGATTAGACACGTTTACTGAAGATTATTTATATCGAATAACCATATTGAAAACTGTAATACATCAATCTTATAATACTATCGTGTAACAGAAAGCGAATCAGGAAAACTGGAATTTTTAAAAGATGCTTTTATAGATCCGTAATTTTGTATTTCTGGTAGTGACTCATTTTAATTCATTGGCAAATTCATGTATCGACACTATCGTCACAAAACTTACAGGCATGAACAATTAAAAAATAAGTATTTTGGCCTTTAACCATATCAGACTCTGGCTGGGATAGTGGGGGGGGGAAAGGATGTTCAAAACTAGTCAGGGAGCACTTAGTGCATATCATCCCGGCATTTGCCTGATGTGACTGAGGAAAATACCTGAAAATTCTCACCGAGGATGGGCTGTTACTGGGACGGTTCTCACCTTCTGATTGCTAAGCAAGTGCTCTAACTGATGTATGACCTCTCGGTGCAAGCAAGCGTGGACAAGCATTAGAACAAAATAACTGGAACGAAGTTTGATATTTCGTAATCCTATAAAAAGGCAATAAAGTGGGAATGTCAAAAAAAATGTATCTGTAGGTTACAAGCAGGGAAGCGACGTGTAAACATTTTCCTCTGATGATAAGGGTAATGCATAAAGTCAATAAATTGATTTTCATGTTCGATTAATTGACCGTAGTTTTACAAATAAATATTTGTAAAGACTACTTACTGAACAATGATGGAAAGTTGATCATATCCAGTAGAATTATTATTACGGGAACATTACTTGATTCCAACATGAAGTAATAATAATAACAGAAAGAGGCCTCGGGGTGGCCGAGAGATCAGTGCGTTCGCTTTCTGCGCGCGTGGTCACGGGTTCATTTCACGCTGGGCTCAATTGAACGGTGTGCTTCGGAACCCATTTTAACGAAAACTTTAGGAACTGTCTTTAAAAGCTCAGCACCTCATTTAGGACGTTAACATTAATTCAATTAATCAATAATGAAAAGGTAATTTTGTGTTTGTCTTTTCAGCGTATAATTTCTCTCTACCGGATAAAAGTGTTCGTTTGGAGCTAACGATCACACATTACCCGTTCAATTTTAAATCAATACGCATAGATGGCGTACGAGAGATGGTAATCGCAACAAATTGTTGTACCTACACTTTGCAGCACTTGTCTCCGTGAGAAAAAAAAAGCAAGTGAATCATTTTCACATCCCATCACAGGCATATATGATAAAGAGTACGTAACTTTTAGTGGTTATGTCGAAAATTATTATAAGGGTTGTCGGAAATTATTATTCTACCAGATGTATACATATAAAACTGGAATTTGTGCATAGACGGCGTTACCTGTCACTGTGGTTACCAGAAAACTACGTCCTTGGCGCCACTTGCTTGTTTTGACTGCTGATAACGATTTGAAACTCACAACCAGACAAGGTTCACGTCATATTGTAGTGTTTAATAGCGTTGAACATGGCGCAATTTGTACCTACAAAATACGATGTGCGGACAGCATTGATTTTTTTTTCCATTTGAAGAAAACTGCTGCAGAATCGCATCGCATGCTTGTCGAAGCTTACGGTAATCATGCTCTTGGTAAGTCACAGTGCTATGCGTAGTTTAAAAAATTTAAAAGTGGTGATTTTGACGTGAGAAACGAAGAACGTGGAAGACCAACGAAAAAGTTTGCAGACAGCGAGTTGCAAGCTTTGTTGGATGAGGATGACGCTCAAACGGAATAACAACTTGCGGATCAATTAAATGTGACACGAGAAGCAGTTTCCATACGTTTAAAAGCCATGGGCAAGATTCAGAAGGTGAGAAAGTGTTTTCCACATGCATTGACTGAACGACAGCAGGAAAACCAAAAAACCACTTGCGAAATTCTGCTCGCCAGGTACAAAAGGAAATCATTTCTCCATCGAATTGTGACTGGTGACGAAAAGTGAATCTATTTCGAGAATTCTAAGATTAAAAGATCATGGATAACTCCAGGAGAACCGGCGGCATCGACTGCAAGACCAAATCGCTATGCATGGAAGAGAATGCTTTGTGTTTGGTGGGATCAAAATGGAGTGATCTATTATGAACTGCTGAAACCTGGCGAAACCGTTAATAACCAACGTTACCGACAACAAATCATAGATTTGCATCAAGCTTTGCGTGAAAAACGCCCAGAATATGAACAAAGACAACATAAAGTGATTGTGCTTCACGATAATGCACCCTCCCACACAGCTAAACCGGTCAAGGAAACGATTGCGGCGTTTGGCTGGGAAATCCTTCCGCATGCGGCTTACTCATCAGACTTGGTGCTTTCCGATTTTCACTTATTTGCATCCATGGGACACGCACTTGCTGACCAGCGCTTCACATCTTACGAAAATGTACGAAAATGGCTTGATGACTTGTTTGCAGCACAAGAGGCACAATATTTTTGGTCTGGTATCCACACATTGCCGGGACGATGGCAGTAATGTATCGCTAGCGATGGCCAATACTCTGAATAAAATAGGTCTTAGCATTGTCATCCAATCACTGTGTCTTTTCTGTACATAAATTTCGGTTTCATATTTATGCACATGGTATGCGTCTGAAGTGTTTAACTGTAGCAAGTCATCTTGATTACCGTAAACAAATGCGCTAGGTAATATTTTTTCTAAATGTACAGTTCATTATCATATTTGAAGTAAACTTGTATCAAAAGATAACTATTTATTTGGATGCTAAAACGATTCCAACTTTACTCAGTTTTCAATAAAATGTTGTTTCTTGTGTAGCCTCATTTTAAACTAAAAGTAGAGCAGTTGTTTTTCTGTCTAACTTTGGTCGGCTTGCAATTTAGATATGTAAAATTCTTGATGACTAAGATATGTTCGAGTGGCGTGGAGGTACTACCGACGAAGTAGGTCTCAGTTTTGTAAACGAATTGCTCAAATTTAATATTTAAAACTGCACAAACATTTTTGGCGTTATTCACAACTTGGGATGTAGGTACCGGGAAAGTTCACGTAGGTACTGAAGACATCACAGGCGCCGAAGTAGTCAGTGTTATCAACCAATTTCTAAAAGTTTAACTACAAATTGCTTCTATACATTGCACATATCTGCACCAAAGTTGGCTTGTAGTTACTGGGACAGGTCATACAGGTTTTCCATACTTCAAAATTGTCAGTGTTTCCAATCAATTTCGAAAATTTAATACTTAAAATTGTTCTAATATTGTTAGCCGTATCTACACCAAACTTAACATTTAAGGTACTAGGACAAATCATAGATACAGTTCAGTGTTCCCAACCGGTTAAGTGTTAAAAACGGTTGAGTGATACCAACATATTTCACTGACCATGCATCAGCGGGCGAATATATCAGCAATTTGTTAATACCGTGCTCACTTAGGTTCTCTAGGGTAGTCCTCAGTTTCAGGATACAAATGTCGAGTGATATCTTAAGTAAGACCTTTACCGCTACCTTCCCACTCCGTACCCCGAAATAGTGCTCGCCGAGGGTTATCATCAGCAATGTGAGGAGCTTAGATTCTAGGTGCCTGAACGGTTAATACAATGCAAAGTATATAAATAAGTTAATTGACAGTAATTCAAAAAATAGAACCAATGTATTTAAAGAGAACAGAAAGTAGCAATTCTATTCGCGAAAATGGAAGGAAAACTACGAATCAGAATTAATCTATAATAATTGTTCGTAAATGTAAAATATCTTTACCGAGGCAATCTCTCAATGTTGGAAACTGGCGGATTGATATACGTGAAAGTAGCATACAGGAGACATAAAGATGTGAAACATAAAGCGGCAATTTCTCAGTTGGTAGATCGTTGGCTCAACAATCAGAAGATCCTAGGAACGATCCCAGTGGCCGCCCACCGTGACTGAGGTTTCTCTAGAGGATTATTCGGTTAAACCACGCAAATGCCGATATGGTGCCTTCAAAATTAATCCCTGCCAACAGCCTCTCTCACACCCTATCCTGGTCTGAGCCTAAAATGCTATAAACGTTTATTTTAAAACATACGTGAACTAGGTTAATTTGAAACAGGAACAGTATGGATGAACCGTAAATAATGCTATATTTAAGGTACGGTAGTCGACATTGTGGGAAAAAATGGGAAGTCCAGGTTGGAGCCCATTCAAAGTTATAGTAGATAAGAAATGTTTAAAAGAACAAGGGTTTATCCACTGTATCGTTTGCAAATGTATATTTGGATACACGTGCAGTAAACCTGGCTCTCGACACACATGAAAGGATTCTGTAGTCAAATGGGGCTGAACGAAACAATTGACAAGCGCAGCAACAACACGAGTACTTTATTTTTGTTTATTTTCTCTGTGTATTTGAGCATTATGCTCGTTGGAGTATGGCAAGTGCTAGTAATATCGTTTGTTAGTAATGACAACGGGAAGGGGAGGGGAAGGTTAGAGGAAGCGAGTGGGAAACGAGCGTCCAGGGTACCGAAATCTAAGTAGTGAGCAAGTAACGTTGGACAGACGTTATACAGTTTCTCGAAGGAGGATTGGCGTGCGTAGATTTGTACTGCAAGGTGCGAGTTCTGCTTTGTATAAAGTTTATGTAATGTATTACCTCGAAAGGAAACTATGCAAAGTACCACACCATGCTTTTCCCCGGCTTAATTGTTTGCTTGATATTAACATTCTAAACGAGCTGGAAAGCTTGTAAGGATAGAACCTACAATTCTTGGTAAAGTGGACTCCGAACTAGTCCTACCAAGACGTATTCAAATATTCGAATGTTCGAAATGCCAGAAAACATCGAATGTTCGAATAATTTGAGCTTTAGTTCTGACGTACTTTCATTGGCACGTATTTTATTGGTGTTCAACTTCACTTAATTTTCCATAACTTCATCCTGAGATCTTCACCATCTTGAGTACTTAATTTTGTCCTAGCTCTCATCCAACCTCGACCTCACGTAACCTCAACTTCAATCTACCGAGCAGCTGTAGTTCAGCAGTAGAGCATTGGTGTAGCATTCGGGTTGTCGTGGGATCGATCCCAGCGACCGGCCATCCTGACTGAGGTTTTTCCAGTTTTTTTCAGTCACACTAGGCAAATGCCGGGATGGCACCTTTCCTCTTCGTTTCCCCTTCCCTATTCCGGCCTGAGCCTTAGATGCCTGAAGGCCATAAATAAAAAACAAATTAACCCCCGATCTGACTCAAATCTCAACCATACGATGAAACTTCAACCTCGACCCCACTCAACCTCAGCCTCCCGGCGAAACCTGAACCTCGATCTCACTCATTCTCACGAGGAACGATCCCCAATCTCAGGATTAAGTTTCAACCTCGGCCTTACGACGTAATTTGAACCTCGACCTCACAACCTCACAGGTAACTTAAACACCAATCTCTTTCAACCTCACGATGAAACTTCAACCTCAACCTCACAATCTTAAGCTCGTGTCTAGAAGTCTAGGAGGGATGAGGTTGGGGTTATACTTGTTGAAGTTCCATCGTGATGTTGATCTTCCATCGTGAGGTTGAATCTAAAATTCCATCGTGAAGTTAAGGTTGAGGTCGAGGTAAGTTCTTTCCAGTGGTTGAGATTGAAATCCCACTGTGAGGTGGTGATTCAGTGAGGTCAAGGTTGTAGTTCCATCGTGAGCTTTAGTTTGAATTTGGTCGGTATTGAAGTTCCATCGTGAGGTTGAAGTTCAGTGGGATCGAGATTGAGGTGCATTCCTAGATTGAGATTGACTGAAGTTGATGTTAAAGTTTCATTGTAAGGCTGAGTTAGGTCAATGTTGAAGTTCCATCGTAAGGCTGAGGTTGAGTTTAAAGTTCGATAGTGAGTTGCACATTGAGTGAAGTCGAGATTGAAGTTCCATCGTTAGTTTGAAGTTGATGTCCTATCGTGAGGTCTACTTTGATAGGGTCCATCTGAGGTTGTGACGGGAGGTAAAAGTTCAATCGTGAAGTTGAGGTTCAGTGAGGTCGATGTTGAAGTTTCCATGAATTAAAGTAGAGAGGGGTCGAAGTTGAACTTCCATAGTGAGGTTGGAGCTGAGTAGATCGAAGTTGATATTTCATCGTGAGGTTGAGAGAAGTCGGATTTAAAGTTCTATTACTAGGTTGAGTTTAAAGCTTTTTCATGGATCTGAGGTTAAAGTCCCATCGTGATTTCAGGTTAAGTGAGGTCGAGGAAGTTCCATCGTGAGTTGAGGTTCATTATCTAATGCATATTATTTATAATTTGGTGTAATTCAATGGACGCATGTAGGTTTTTATAAGTAGAATTTAAAATAGTTTGACCACTGAGATGATTTGGAACCTGGACACTCACAGTATGTGTCCAATGTGCCAATTTTGGAGTGGATATGTTCAACGACGTGGAATCAACTTTTCAAATAACAATTTTTAAAATAAGTTAGCAACACTGACAACCTGGGCACAATATCGGACTTGGACTTCTAATGCACGTGTATGCAACGTTTGATGTGTATCAACGGACACATGCAACTTTGGATAAATACCATCTATTTTTACATACATTCTTATTATAGGTTGGCAAAGTAAGAACAAAAATGCTTGCGGACAAGGACATCCGCAATATTTTTTCTATTATGTCCGCCATGTTTTAGTCGGTTACGTGCCGGACTTGGGATAGGCAATACGAAAACACACCGGTTCGATACACCCTTCATGGCATCCTGATTGATGTTGTCCAGGGCATTCCTCAGTCGAACTAGTCAACTAGACGAATGAGACGATAGTACTTTAACTAACACCGTGGCATCACTGTTCAGAAGTAATCGCCAAGAGGTTTCATCTCTCGGACAAGCTAGGTCGAAGTTCAACCAAGAAAAATGATAAAAATTAATGTTTTGATTATTACGCGATGATACAAAATATTCTCATTCAATTTTCAATAGCATCTTTATCCAGTCTGTTAAAATTTATTATATGTCGTCCCAATAATTGACTTCAGCAGGCGTTTAGAATCAAGATGTTTGAACTGAATTGAATTAATTTATAACCTTGATAAAATTATGGCTGAGGTCAAGATAGGATTGGGGAGAAGATGCGGTAAGGACTCAACGTCAATTTGGAGGTGTCCTCCCGGCTCATTGCTAACTCCGACTTCACTCAACGTTAACACAGAACTGAAACCTCGATCTCAAAATAAAATTTCAACCTCACAATAATGATGGAACTTCAACCTCGACCTCACCGGACCTCAACCTCACTCAACCTCGACCTCACCGGACCTCAACCTCACTCAACCTCGACCTCGCGTTTTGAAGTATAGATCAGATTGCGTCGAGATTCGACCTGGCGAAGTTCAACACCTAAAGGCGCTATTAAACTATTGAGCTTGCTTTTAAACTATTGAACTACGAGTTTGTTGTCGAGGAAGCTCGAGTATACTCTGTACTATGATAGTATAGAGCTTGCTGATCAGTTTGCTCCACGAGCCTGCCCTTGAGGAAGCTTGATGAATTTTTTCTATTATACTGTCGAGCTTACTGATCAGTTTCCTCGACCAGCAAGCTCGTTAGTGTAAGGAGCTATTACACTATCGAGCTTGCTCGTCGAGAAAGCTCGGGCGAACACGCGAATCAACAACTCCAAGTACTTAGGGTAATTTTATCATCTTTACAGACAGCTTCCATTCCGTTTGCACCCAGCCCTCATGGATCAGACAGTAATGTCTCAGGCTTCGGAGCAGTAATTGGTAGGCACGTGGGTTTGAACCCCACGGTCGACTATCCTGACAAATTTTCCACAGTTTCACTAGTTACAAGAACTACTCGGTAAGTTAACTGTTGACTTACTAATTAAGTCTTGTAATTGCCAAACGTTGCGAAATATTAAACAATGTTCCATCTGAAAATTGTTAAAATTTCAGAGAAAGCAAAATCAGTCATTGTTTCTGTTAATAATTTTAAAGTTGCCCCCCAGTAACAATATTCCCGGGAAGCCCTGGTTTTCGAAAATTCTAGTTTGATTCCGCATAACACATTTAGTATTTCACTTTAGTTTGGAATCTTTAATCCCCTTGAGTTACAACACCCAAAAATAATTTTGACCACTCACTAGGTCTTTTAGCTGCCAACCAAACGGTATGAGCTATCTATAACTGCTTCCTCTAAAAGTTGTTCAAAATTTAGCGCTTGTTTTAACGGAAGCAAAATCGACCCCTCCCCTTTTGTATTCAAAATTTTGCAGTTATCCCCCGTAGAGGTATTCCACAGACGCCACTGTTTTCAGAAACATCACCATGTGATTCCGCACATGCACTTTGGTTTTAACATTTTTTTGTTTTAAAGATATCTGTGCACTAGGAGCTGAGTTATGGCCATGTTACTGATTTCCATAACCACCCTGTTGATTCATCGGTAGTATATATACGTATGTGTGTGTGTGTGCAAAGTTTTAAGTTGATCTGCTTGCTATCTGGACGTAGGTCAAAATTAGTTTATAAAATTTCACCCTTACTAACAATTGAAGTTAAATGAAAGCTTACAAAAAGGAAGAAAACACTAGTAGAATTCTGCCGTTCACAAGCTCGCAACAGTTCGTTTACTCTGAAATGACTCATGCTACCACAAGTTCTTGCTTCGACGTCAACGCCCCAGGCGTTAGGCGTTTGGCGTTAGGCTTTGCTACGAAACACACCTGCCCTCGCGTGAAAGAACACAACTTTCTTTCTCTATAGGAACGTATGATTTCTTTTGTTAAACAAACATCAAACAAGACTTATTAAATTACTAATACAAGAGAAAATATTTGACACTATTTCCTACTAGTCGTCTTGGAACATAATGCTGATGTTTATATTTTGTGCAGACCTTGCTTTGAACCTCTTTTTAGAGATCTTTAACACTCAGAAATGAGTTTTAAGTTCCTTGGTAGTGAAACTATAAGAAAAAGAGTATTCTAATCCCGCTGATGATGTCCGTCCATGTCCAGAAATTAAATCTCAGGAATTACAAAGTGTTGAGAGATGCGTAGGTGTCGTTGGAAATGGGATGACTAGACTCAGAGCTCCTGGAATCGTCCTCATTGGTGCAGTAGTACAGTGTTGCGAACCCATTTTTAAAAACTTATTGTTAAAATTAGTTCCATTCAGTTTGACCTAGCTGCGCCGAACTTGGCATAAACATAATACGACACAATACAAAAACACTGAGGTCGCTTGCGTCTCCAAGAAACCTGCTTACCAGTGCTGCCACCCTATTTTCTATGAAATTGTATTTTTTTTTAATTACTTTCATTATTTTAGTCATAGAAGCACCAAACTTGCCATAAATATTATTCGACACAACAGGAACATACTGCGGATATTCCCGCTTCAAAGGAATCCCATTTTCTATTGTTGCCAACAGATGTCAAAATATATCGAATAAACCATGATGTGCAGAGAGATGCTTGAGGTGTCGTTCGAAAGGTCTTTGCTAAACTAGATAGGCATCCGGGGTACAGAAGGGCTTGCCCTAGAACTACTTACATAAAAATGTATTAATAATACAAAATATTATTTCTCTAAGCGATAAGGGTAAATAAAATAGCGAGCAGTTGTGTGTATATGCAAAGGTGGGTTTCGTAGGTAGGGGCCCACATAGCAAAATCATCTTGAATCAAGCTTGTGTTTGCTTGAAATGGCAAGCCAACAAGCTGAAAACAAGCTTGTCGTGTCAAGCAAAAAAGTAGAATCAGGCTTTGATCATGCTTGATTTTCCAAAGGCACGAAGTTCAGGCAAAGGAATGAAGCTTGAAATTGGGTTGTTAAGTTCGAACATATTTCACCTAATAAAAATAAAGCTTGAAATGTACTTTTCGTATCACGTGAAGCCTAACAAGGCAAAATTACGGGAATTTCCATCATGAATCATGAAACAGTGCTATCTGAGGGGTTCGCCCCTCGATTACTTACATCTAAATTACCTAATAATTGAAATTAGACATTTCTCTATGGGGAAAGGCGAAATACAATAGCGAACAAGTGTGTATAAGCATAGGTAACTTTCTTAAGGTGCCGGGGACCAAAGTATTACCCCATACTACTTACACAGTTGAATATAAGCTTCTCTATAAGGGGAAAAGTGAAATATAATTAGCTAACCATTGAGTTTTTCCAGGAATCCCATTGTCAATTTTTCCAGCCCATGCCAAAAATATATTCCATGAACCGAATACTATCACGGGACTGGAGCTTTTGCGATTGTGGTGGAATCGCAGCTCTAACTTGTTTAGAACTGAGATGGTAATGAAACTTCGTGTGTATTTTAGAACACATATTGCACAACAGCAGCTGGAAACTTACAAACTCAACTCAACTTTCCTTTGCAACTTATACTGTAAATAAACTATTTAGAAAAAGAAATGACGTTTAAAGAAGATTTAAAAGGGATTACGCTTTTAACTTTGAATCCTATTTTCCAAACCAAGGCAATTTTCGTGGAGACCGTGAAATTCCATTAAGAAATGACTATTAATAAAGAGAGAACAACTTGTCACTCATAAGTATTTCAGTAGAAAATAGAATACTACGTTAAACGAAAACTTTCCTTTACTCATATTTGCCTCTTTTTGAATCCCTGAAGAATGCTATATAGCAATTGAAGAGCTTTGTATCAAACTCAAGTAAATATGGTTAAAGTTCGAATTCATGTCACTGCGACATGAACTCCAACCTTTGTCACACCCAACAAAATTTTCAAACTTTTATTTTTTAATTCTAAATTTACCTACTTTTCTTATTTCTTATCAAAATAGCAAATTAAAAGATCTAAATAATTATACATAAAACGATTCATTTTAGCAAAAGATGATGATTTCTTTTGTTTGACAAAAATTAAAATATGTAACAAATAAAGAATGCTTGACATGAATTGAATTTATATTCCTCTCATTTTAGAAAATATACTTAATTGCAAAACAGAAATTTCATTATTCAAATGACGCTTCTTGATTTATTAAAGTCATAACAGTTTCAATACTGGTTCTATTCTTTCAGTGAAGAAACTTGCAAATTTACTTGAATGGTAGATATCAGAATTTAAAGTGAATTACCCATATACATTCAATTAGCATTAACTATTTTAGCGTATTATAATCTTCGATTTTTAAGCAGGAAATAGACCTTTAGCCTATTTTAAGCAAAAATAGACCTTTAGTTTATTTTGAAGCAAAAATAAGACTATTAGTCTATTTTGAAGCAAAATCATTGATTAAACTTAAATTATTGTGAAAAGGCTGCAAATCATTTGACGTTCTGAAAAATACCGAAATAATGCTTCTCAAAAACGAGATTATAACTAATAATTCTATACTTATAATCAAAACAAGTATTGGAAAATAGAAATAATTTCTGAAATAGTAGTATAGGGAACATACTCTACTTTTACGTGCCCTATTCTGCTTTCGTAATACTATTTCAGCTACAAATCTAGAAAACCGCACTAATCTACAGCACATTCGCTTTTCTGTGTTTCAGCATCTTCCAGTATCAAGTGTTTAATCAATTTTAGAACACTGTTCGTCTTAAGCTCTTTAGTAATGAGAAACAATTTTCTCATGTAACACAACAATAAATGTAGCACAAAATTTACAAGCTTGCACATGTTCGCATCTTCACTGCTCGACAAATACGTACTAATAAATATCACCTACAAAGATAGAAAATACGCGGTGAAAATACCTCAAGCTCAAGCTCCTTAAACTCGATTATCGAATACGATTTTAAGAGTGATAATTGTTAAGATTATTTTTCATTTTACTTTAGTCACCTAACTCAATTTTTACGAAGGTAACCAACCAGTTTCGCAAGGCAGAAATTCTGACATAGTTAAGATAAAACAAAATAATGGCTGAGCAAAGAAAATGCGTTTTATTTAAAAACTAAAAACGTGTAATGGTTTCGCCAACTAACTAACAACTTGGCTTCATCAGACAAACGTATCAAGGAGCGACGAAACCCATTACCTTCTAAAGAGTAACTTTATCCCTTGAATTTTGAATTTAAATTTCTTTCCAGGCCTTTAGGTAATTATTCCTCAGGTCGTATGGATCATGATGGGATAATTTGGTGAAATGAAGGAAGTGGGAAGAAACGGGGGCACCCCAAGAAAACCCACGCACTCAATGTATGTCCACCACAAAACCCACATGGAATAAGCAGGGATCGGTCGACGCCCCTAGCACCAGACGTGAGCGCTCTACCAACTGAGCCAGCGTGGCCCTTCATCCCTTGAGTTTTCAGCTGACTGGACTCTCTACGCAGCAGAAAATCAATAGACCTATAAATAATCTCATTTCAAGTGAATTGCAAACTAAACACAAGATGGAGTAGAAATTATTTCGCCCAGGACTGACATAAGATCCTCCACATTACGCTCTATATTTGGTATTTCTCACCATGTTAGTGCCTTCCATGGCTATGAGAAGGCAAAATTTAGTATCTTGAGGCGCATGCTCTACGACAGAAGTTGAGAAGCTGACTTTTTAATGAAAACCACAGAAATTCTGCTCAAATAAACATAGGTTAAAAAAAAAAAAGCCATTGTATCTTTTTTCAATCGCTACTTTTTGTAACTAGATGTTATAGTGAACGCTGCTCTGCACAAGATACGCAGCTCAGTGGTTCAGGTGTCTGACTTTGAATCAGGCCCGTCTTTGAATCCCGCTCTTAGTTCGGGCATTCTCTTAAACTAATTATAGTGTGTAACCTTTCTGGCAAAATGCGTAAAAATAGACGGGGAATATATTTGATAATATACATTTCAATTGTAATTTTTGTGTTATTTTCTGCTCGTTCATTAAAATTTTTGTGCGCAGTTCTTTATCTCTCTTTCTTGTGTTCTGCTACACACCTAATTCTCTTTCAGAGTATTTTCTTGCCACACAAAAGTATTATAAAATTAACTAACTAACTACGTTTTCAATGCGGTAATTGCATACAAAAGTTACTAAAAATACATTTCTATTCATTTTTCTATAGATCAAGAAAAATCTTTGGTAGTTGAAGCTGTTTTTCTCAAATTTCTCTAAGTGATGTTAACGCCTGTAATTTATATGATTCCGCAATGCACGTTCTCGTTCTTTTCCCCTGCAAAATACTTTTGAAGGAATAATTGTACATCCTGGAATGGTATGCATTCAAGGTTATCAACTAATCAAGTTGGGTTGCATATTCATTAGGCGAACAGTACCACAATTCATATAGCTGAAATGAGCATTCAAAGGGGTCAAAAATATATAATCGCCATTGTGCTATCATGGCCAAAATAATGTTCACATGACTTTGTTATACACGATTTTTCTCTATGCCTACAAGATAGGCCACCCAACTAACGGTGTGTGATTCTGAGAGAGTGTGAGTGAGCGAGCAAGGGTTGGAATTTTCTTTTCTTTAACAGAAAACATTACCACATGTCCTGGGTTCTGAAAAATGTATTTATGATTTCTTGTAGTAATGAAAAACTTAAGAGAGTACCATTTCAAACAATAAAATAGGAAATCTAACACCATTTTTATTTTAGGTGGGCCACTAGTTGAAGGTGCTGAAAAGTTTAATTCAAATTGTCCAATAGAAAAGATCCTTACCGAATATGGAGAAACAAAAATGAATTTTAAAACCCATGGTTTCTTTTTTTCTTTCTTAATGAATTCCATAGAACACTAACGTTTCGCATGAAAGACAAGAGAAAAGATCTGTTTCTATCAGTTCTTAAAAATAGGGCACGATGCACGATATTTATGCTTGATAATTTCTGATATTATGTTGTTATTTACGTTATTTTGTGTGGGCGTGCCTATGATATTGTGTATGCGTGCATGTGATAAACATCGAAACGAGTATGCTTTCTTCCGAGCACCGTACCTTACTTGGTAGAACGTTGGTTTCGTATTCGGGAGGACCTCGGTTCGGTACCAGCGGCTGACTGTCCTGACCAAAGTTTTCCAAGCGTTTTCCTCAGTGACGCCAGCATATACCGGGATGGTACACTTCTCATCAAAAATATTGCGACAGCGAACGCCGTGCAGCTAGGTAACCCAAAGGGCACCTTCTAATCCCATAATCGTTTCTAGTAAACAGACTCCCCTCTTTCTCCTGCCTTCGTCTCGCCCATACTAAAATCAGCAAACATCATTAACACGTTCTTTTTTATAAATAGACATATATTAGTATCTATAAAATGAAAACGAGACGAATCAATATATATAAGTTGATCAATGGAGAAATTTAAACATACAATGTAACATTGAAGACGATGGATTTCTGTAAGACAGTCAGAGAAATGAGAGAGAGAGAGAGAGAGAGTGAGAAAGAGAGAAGAGAAAATAGAAGAAGAAGAAGTACAGATAAAAAATATGGAATTTAAACGTAGTAAAAAATATTAAGTTCAGTTCCCACAGTATAAAGTTCAGTTCCCACAAATCAAATCTAACAGCAAGAGAGAAGTGATTTTATATTTTTCCAGGGTTATTCGAATATATAAAGTGTGCTTCAAAAATTCATTAAATCACTTTCAAAATGGAGACCAAACTTGGTGGTCAGATTAAATACTTATGATTTCCAGTAAAACTCCAGTTCTGATACACATCTATGATAATATCAAATGTGTAACACACATTGTTTATTTGCGCGGTGTTAGTCTGCAAATTCGGTGGGGTTTATTAAACATACTGGTTCGGAATACTTTGTAATCAAGGATGCTGCCAGGATTTTCAGATTGGGAGCGTAAAGTCAAAATTGGGAGGGTGGACGTAGAGCTTTGCACAGTTTCTATCAACTTTTGTCCGCAATATGTTAAAGTTGAGGGTAGTCTCGAGGTTTTCAGCTGACATTCCGTAGAGGGGCCGGGGTCTAGCGGAATCACTGATTGTAAAAAAAACAGTAGATACTGTAGGCCATGCTGAGGAGAGATTTTAATTATTTCATTCCGTTTGAACAATGTTTCTTTAAGAGGTGACCAGGACCGGAGATGTGATCCCGAGAACAAGAAAAATACGACGCCGAAATTCCCAGTTAAATAGGCTTTCCAGACCGGGTCAATCGGGTTACCGGGTCACTTATGTTTGGGTCAGGCCCTATCACCGGGTCATCGAAAGTGGTCCGAAATTGGCTCTGGAAGACGCACAAAAGGAGAGGGTGTGTGTAAAGTAAGAGAAAAATAAAGATAAATAAATAGAGAGAAGATGAAGAGAAAGACAAAGAGACAAAGAGAAAGACAGTAACAAAGAGAGGAAGAGAAAGATACCAATGAAAAACATGAAAATTACATTATCATTATGCTAAACAGCACAGGCACTGTTTACTCGGATTCTGACCAGTGATGCTCCATAAGTTCTCCATAACCCGGAGATAAATCTGTTTGAATACTTCAGTGTATGCGAAAAATTAACTGGCTGGTGGGGAATCGAACCCAGGTTTTCAAATTAGAAATCCCGCACGCTAGTGATACTCCCCAGTTGATGTACCCAAATCATGCTTAAAAAATGTTATAGTGTTTCTTTCTTAGAATAATAACATGAAAAATGCATATTTCTGATCAATGACGTGTTGTTAACTTTCCTCGTAACCCCCTGAGACTTGATTTGAACTTTCCCAACCAACATTCGCAAATCGTCTTCCTCGCTATAGTGACTCAGTTGCTCCACTCCCCAGTCGGAAATATTCTCCGTTTTGTATGAGAAGAGATGATTAGATTATTCACGATTGCTTTATAAAAAATCTTTGGCTTGAACAGGATTTGAACCCATGTTAGTTTGCTTTCGCACTGCAATATCCAGCGCGTTTCCCCTACTCCATTTTGCCAACGAGCTCAACACCTATGAATAACCAAGTTCAAATGCGAGGAAAATGTAAAATTGAGTATATGTGTTTCATTTTGTGTGTATGTATTGTGTGGTAAGTAAACACATGTGTATGTATGTCCTTTTTGTCATGTCAAATTATGAAATGAATATATTATGACAGTTTTACGAACAAACCCAGCTTAGGATAAGTATTGCTACATTAAGATACGATCATGTATTGTTGTCTATTTTAACTAAACCAGCCTGAACGAATCTAACATCACCAAAAGAAAATTGTCATTAGCAAATCTGGAAGTTAAAATTTCAATTAAAAGTTCAAATACACTTCGTGCAACGTGATAAGTTCAACGTAACACAAATTTTAACTTTTGACAGATTGTATTGTAAATATAATATCGCGCAATCTGAGCCTATTTTGATTTAACCACTTTCAAAATATCCTGTTCAATTTTTGTGATACATTTTCAGTCACAAGTTAGGCACCCATCGTCCCCATGCCTGGCGCTCTACATTGCACTCAGCCTCCTATCAAACTGAGTACCAAAGTGCTCTTAGTACTCCTGGGCACCTTGGGAAGGTAAAGTCAGTCGTGCGTGGGACTGACCACTCCACCGCACTTCGTACTGTAGGTCGAGATGTGAAGCGCTACCACCACATTCCCCATGCGCCGTTCACGGCGCGTGCGAATCGCACAGAGGATAGTTTTATCTTTATCGTTATTAATTCGTGTAACTGAGAAAAAGACAGGTAAAAACGAAAGTTTACCAGATATTTCCATGAAATTTGCTACAATTGCTCACAAAACCCACTTT
>JAGDQP010034776.1:8469-19924 GCA_022664845.1 Lepisma saccharinum | reverse complement strand
GACGATTTATATATATATATATATATATATATATATATATATATATATGGGGGCGGGGCGCGTGTGTGTGTGTGGCTGAGGCTGGATAGTCATTCGTAAGCCAAGGGACAAGGAAATTGACAATGAAGAAAGAATTCCACCGCTGCCCCTGAAACTTAGGGTGAGGAGCTCCTTTTTTTGGTGCAGAAGAGACCATGTTAGGGGTATCTAAATTTGAATTTGAATTTTATTTATGGCCTTTAGGCATCTAAGCTCAGGTCGACGAAGAACTAAAGGACAATACAATTTCTCACCAACTGATCTATTATTTTAAGTCGGCTTCTCCCCAATATATAACTTCTTTCAAAGTATATTTTTCTTTTCAATACTGAAGAATCTTTTAGTCAGAGTGTTTTATATTCAGAGAAAGAAAATTATTGTTTAGATTTTGCTTACCATGCTTATTTTTTCTTCAACATAACGCAAAGTGAAAGCAAAATATAGGATGGGGTAAGGGGATACTTTTCTGTTTCGATTCTTTTTATGTATGTACAAATGCTTTTAATCAGTACTCAATATTTCTTAAACCGTTATGAATTTCTTCTTCTACATTTCTAGAATTTTATATCTCAACAAATAATGATAAGTCGCTACCAGAATTTCTCGATAATCCCGATACTTATTTCTAATCTTCGATACTTGATACTCCATATTTTTTTTAAAAAAATGTCTTCAAGTGTATTAAATATTACATACATTATTTAAAATTAAAATGTAAGTGTATTGCTTTCCTATAATTTAACTGTCCTCAGTCATAGATGCCTAAAGGTCATAAATAAAATTCGAATTGAAGAAGCTGTAAGATATAAGTTTATTTTCAAACAAAGATATTAGTCTAAAAAAATCGAAGTATCGATTCCATTAGTTGAGGTATCGACCGATACCGATATAATACCGGTAGCGGTAGCGTAGTATAATACCACGTATATCGTATAATATTGTTGGGATATGCGTAGCATATTACTAGAATGTACCTGTGCTGTGTGCGGTAGAACAATATTGAAGAAAGTACCAAGTACCGAAGGTCATAAATAAATATCAGTATCGAGAAATTCTAGTACCGACCTATCTCTAATTTATATCATATACATTGTAGAACAATGTTTAAGAAAGTATCGAGTATCGAGAAATTCTGGTATCGAGCCATCTCTAATTATCATTTAATCCCCCCCCCCCCAACCTCTGATTCTTGAACCTCTTACTCCTTTAAGATGTCGTTAGGGGGTAGTTTACGAACCGTTAGTGCGCACAAAAAACAGAAGTTTCCCAGTAGCAATAAGTCGTACTATCAACTTATGATAGTACACTTGTTACTACTGATTAACTACTGTTGCCGCGCAAACTATCCCCGCGACAACACAGGGTAATGTCCTACTCTCTCCCCAAAGGCAGGTAGGCACAAAAAACAACAGGGGGCCCGCGGTGCTTGTTGCACAAAGGGGGATTACCCAAAATTTCACATCAGATAGCTAACCCTACCTGGGAGACAAGCATACATTACGCCACGGAAGAGGGAACAAAACTAAATAAAGAGAACCGCTATCGGACCTGAAAATAAGGCGGGTAACTACCCATCGATGCCTTGCTTCAACACAAAACTATCAAAGATAAAACACGCACTAGTCTAGTTCACGAAGCATGCATAGAAGAAGTCCGAAAGAAGTGCCAAAACACAGAAAAGTTGGCAAAAAGCAGAAGGCGAAACACGAAGAAAAGTCCCTCAAAGGAAAAAGAGGGGGGAGGGGAGAACATCCCGCTGGAAACAGCACACAAAGCACGACACCTCCCCAAATCTGCATTCTCCGAGCCCAATGCTCATTAAAGACATGCAGAAGAACGAAGAAAGAAAACACGCGTAAAGAAAACAGTCGAAGAGTACAAGACTCAAAGCAGCCGCGCGCAAGTTAACAATGACCGTGAAATTTAGATTAAATTTACTGATTTGACTACTCTGAAATGTATAAACGTAGCCGATCAACACACCCGAACCTAGCTTCACTAAAACAGCTTTATCATAAAAATGGAGAAAAACATCACTCCGCGGACTGATATGGTAAAATATATCATACATCTCTGAACCCTTAAATTGTATACAACTATGATGGTGAACTACCTACTTTCTAATGAAACCCTTCACACAGAAAATCTGGCAAAATGGATTTATTTTTAGTTAGGAAACAAAAGTAATACTTAAAAGATCTGGTTGTTGAATTTCTTTGAAACAAAAAAAAAAGTGTTTCTAAATATTCGCATTAAAACGTATTTTCAACAAATGCTGTTAATCTCACATAACAGGAAAAAAAATACGATTTACAATGATGTTCTGCATCTGAAGCAGGGCCATAGTTTCATATACATTGTTCTCCAAAAGATTAATCCAATTTTTGAAAACGAAAGTAACTTAAACAAATTACACTTTAACCCAGGAAAAAAAAAAAAAAAAAAAACGTAATTTTTACTTTCTTGAAAACGATCAATCACAACAATATTTACTGGGCATAAATTCAGTTTTGCTTATTCCAAATGATCATTGTAAAATTTCGTATGTAGTTGCAATTTAAACTAACTTTTTGACAAAACATACTTAAAACTATAGTTTGGGTTTGGTTAATTTGAATACAATTTTGTCACGATGTAATTTGGCTTCCGGTTACCGAAAGTAAAGAAGGTATTTGAACTTACGAAATATACCACTACGTTGCGTTACAATTACGGTAAACTACTGCAGGAAAACTGTCGAAATTTTCCGTGCACTAAAAGCCATATCTTTTCTAAGCGAACAATCTAAAAATTCAAAGGGAAAGAGCGGAAAGTGCATCTCTGAACATAGCATTACTTAAGGTGCAAGGTGTAAGTCTCCATATTTCAAAACTAGGTTATCATACTTAGTTTTACTATCGAAACATGAGTTAACAGACCTGGATTTCAAAGTGATGAGAATTTTGGACCATTAGACATACATACCTGAATTTAGATAACCGATCCCCGAAACCAACCAAATTACGCAGACTTCGCACATCACTTCACAGGAAAACCACACCAATTTCATATTGAAGATAACACTAATTCACTTTCACACACACAGAAAAGGGGCATCAAACCACACTGAGATTATATTTTATTTGAAAAAACGAAGAAAGGAACCACTGCACACAACACACATGTATTCAACAAAACCACTTCATACAAGCAAACCACTATTAAAATGCTTCTTCTTGACCACTCCCGGTCTAAGCTAATATGGAGAGTGAAAAACGTCAAACTGAAGACTACAAAATACATCTTGCTGAGGAAGTGAGAACAGCATTCAATTATATTATTTTTATTCGTAAAGGCTGCTTTTCTATTCACAATAAAAATATTTGGCTGTTTCGACAATTTTATTTGATTATACGATTTTCACATGCAGCCGTTACAATTTACAGCCTTCGCTATCTATCCACCATGAAGAACTACTGCTCTCGCCAACCAACCAATAAAAATTGAAATCCTAAATCGGAGCAGAAAAAAAAAAACGACGGGGCGGAAGGCAAACAACTAACTCGGCAAGAATAATTTCAACAATCAGAACTTTGAATATTATTTATGAAGATTAAACGAAAGAAAATTTAACAAAGAATATAAGATAATAAGATGTGCAAACAATAAATATGAAATAAAAGAGTAAATCAATAAAGAATAAAGTTCCCCAATTGAACAATGAAACAGATAACAGGAATGGTTTAGAAAATTGACATTTGGACAAATAAATACTTTGAAGTTAGCGAAGATATTGCCGACAAAGCACGAACAAACAAGAAAAAGAAGACACAAAAAAAAGGGAGAGGGTAATATATGTCGCGAACACCCGAAGGGAGGTCGTTAGAATTGCTTTAGGAAGTTTCTCATAGACTCCCCACTTCTTTCATTATTTTTCCCTTTTGTCCACTTTAGTTATTTTCCCGCTGAGGTGTGGTAAATTTTGCATTGATGGAAAGTATTATTCTGTAAATCTTGGTAAAGAGCAGTTACCACGGTAACTGATAAATATTGAATCTAGATAGTTCCAGGCCCTGCGCGCTTTTATTATTTTATTAGAAAGTCGGTTTCTGCTCTGGACAGACGCTAGGAGGCGGGAGCGTATACAGCCGAGACAGAGTTGCCAATTTAGCAACTTTGTACCTAAGGCTAATTATTTTGAATACTTATTTTGTTGCCAAAGATTCTCACATTTCTAGTGTGTGCATAGGGATTTAGCTTCCTTTTTTGCATGCTCTTTAAAAAAAAAACAACTCATATTCTAGCATTGATAGGATAGGATTTTAACTACTTTTACATTGCTGTTTTCAAGTTATTATCATTAGCAACACTCTATCGAGTATCGCCGCATAAATTTCTTTTGTTTAAGATATAATAGAAGTTGATCATACGCCCATTTAAATAAAAAATAACATCTGCGAATGTTCTGCACAATTGAAGCAATTTCGCTACTTCTAGCAAATTCAAGTGGAGTTACAAACCACAGTTATACATACAATGGGAAAAGTGTTTAAAAGTGTCTCCTAACGGTGTAAATTCAACGCAGATTATCCTACCAATTATGGAGCTGACAAGCCTTTAGCCTATGCTGGAGGAGAATAATTGAGTCCACTTGTAATGCGATTGCACGTAATAGTAAAGGTAAGCTCCACGTTTCACTATATTTTGTAAGTGCAACTTTTACTTTAGAAACTCCTAGGCACAAATATAGATAGCAAAATTTGACGTTTCCTTTTATGTTCCCCACTCGTTTACGTGAACGCTAGGAACGAAAGGGATTGTAGCATCGACAGGTAATGCTAATCCGTTTACAACAGGGACGAGTTGGTAAGATCTTGGAATGGCAAAACTAGTATATCTGGAGCTGCTCCATTATATTCACTTCGGTTCCTGAGGAACCGGAATCACCATCCATTTTCAGTGGTTCGATTCATTTTTAGAATCGAATCACTGGAACTGGATGGTGATTTCGGTTCCTTCTTGGAAAGCATTTTTGTCGAATCTAATCTGAACTTAATATGTTATCAAACCTAACTAGACCGAATTTAGTTAAACAAAAATCTAATTAGAAAATTAACGAAAAATTAAACTGAATAAAATATTTTTAAACGATGTAACAAAATTAATATCAACACGTTAAGCTCCTAATGTAGATTAATGGGTAGAAGTCGAGTTTAACCGAGTGTCTCAATTAGTGTCCGTGGAAAAGTGGAGGTTAGGTAAGGTTATGTATCTTTACACTTTCGCTTGTTTGTTTAAAAATATTGTAAAGATACATAACCGCATCCAACCATACCTTACCTAACCTCCACGTTCCCATGGTCATTAATACTAGCAAATTAGCGTTTAACCGAGTACTCGGTTCAACTCGACTTCTACCGATTAATGATTGTAATAATCACCAAGAAAAGTGGAGGGTTAAAATATCAACGATATTATTAATAGGATCGGTTTTATCGCGTTTGCAGTTATTATAAAAACATGTCAGCACGCCATTTTCACATAACTTTGAAAGGAAACACCTACTCGGTAAACCAGGTGTTCCTAGAAACGTCCATCACTTCTTGCTGATTTTGGAATTTTCATTTGGGATGCAATCTTTTGCTGATATAGATTAATACTAGCACTAACATTTGCTAACATCTTACAATATTTAAGAATAAAATATTAAATCACTCGAGCACGAACACTGACTTTTTCCGTTAACACAAAATAATACGTTTTTCTAATGAGAAGATTGTTTGGAATGTGATTATATTATTGTTAATTATGAATTTAAATATTTCTTACTGTTATATTTTTAATAATTTTAAAATTTATAGTTATAAAGAAACGAAATAAATTTATTCATGCTGAAAACACAACAATGGAAATCATAAAATTTAAAAATACTAAAAATGCATTTTAATGAAAACATTGTTTACTACATTGATTCTTACGCAATTGAACGATTTTATAGAACCGGAATGGAAATAAAGTAATGTGATTCGTTCAAATGAACTGAAGTGATTATAATGAAGTGTTCCGAATACTTTTTCACGCTTAATTTCTAGGTATCTGGTGGATGCTCTTTGGAAACTCCCCCATGCTAGTTTTCTTTTTACTGTACAACTGTGATCAGAACTGTCACTCAGTGACATCTAGTTGCGTGAAATCTTTAATAGCACTTCAGCATTACTATTTGTAAGCAACTAACATAATCCAGTCGATAGCGTGGTACTTTAATATGTGGAAAACCCGGTTTACCCCAAGTGGGGACCATGTTTTTCCTTGTTGTTTTTGTATTTCATAGAATTTTTCTAAATGCTCATCGAGGGTTAACCATTCATACCTCGTATCTACAATTATTGTCACCTGAAGATTTTACCGTATTTTTATTGAAACGAGAAAAATTGGCGAAACTTCGTGAAAAATAAACGTCTAATTCAACTCTAGGTTTATTTGTTACGAAGTTTCAACTGGAAAATCCGCCAATTTCTCTCCATTCAATGAAAGGACACCAACAACTTCAAGTGACAAAAATTATACGAGCAGGGTTTAAAAAGTATGCAAAATTGAAGTACCAGGGCCACGAATCATTAGATTTAGGCCACCAGTTCTTTGCTCTAAATTCTCAACTTTACTGGCATCAAGGCAGTGCTGGCGTTCACCACCGTCCTGTATTTTATCTTGGTGCCGAGATGCATAATTTCCTATGCATTTTCGGCATGCCGACATACGTACTGCTGCTTTTTCAGACGCCGCCGACGCGGTTGTCTGAGTGTGCGAAAATTGGTCGTTCGCCACCTCAGTTTCTCTCGTTCACAGCAACGCATTGCCGTGTACTTTACACAATATGCACTTGTAAGTACGGTTTCTGGTGAACAGATGGCGCGCGCGCTTTTTTTTAACTCTATGAGAGACGTTCTTTTCACATCATGAAAATACAAAATTGTAAACGGAGTATAATGTATGACAGTTATTAATACTGAAAAGTACAAGATTCACTATGGGAATCATTCCTTTGATGGTTAACCATTTTTTTAAATTCGCGGAAGAGAAAGTATATAATTAGAGAGTATACTGACTAACTAAAAATTCACTTTTTATTTGCATGCTAATTCATTCTAGTTCTTGGCCAATTTCAATATGATGGTACATTATTATGTAACATACATGAAATTTAGGTTTAACTTCAATAAAAGATAATATATTATATATGAGGCCACCAATTATTACAAATGGCCACCACAAAATTCATGCATTCAAGAGGTATTATGTAACCAATGAAATATTTATTGTTGGGGTTAAGAAATGCTAGCAGGAACAAATCCAGTTTAGGGTAAGCAAGCTAAACCAACATTACTTAACCAGGGTGTCTACAAATTTGCCTGACTTTTCCAGGTTTTCCAGTAGCATTTTCAGAAATTTCCAGTATCCATACGAAAAAAATAATAAAAGCACCATTTAAGACTAAATTTTAAATGAATATATTGCTCTTAATTTAATTGACTTCTGTATTGAACAACATTTTGAAGTGGCTGGTATTCTGTCTAAAAGTACAAGAGTAATAATTGTATCTGTGTATCGGACCCCATCAGATTTAAATTTATTCCTTAGCGCCTGGGAAAAGTTGAATAACTATTTTAGTAAATATAAAAACTACAAAATCTTCTATGTGGGGGATATAAACGTTAACATCCTCTTGAATACGCATGAAAAATCACTGCTTTGTGACGTCCTTAGATCTCAAAATTTTTACATTATTAATAACCAACCTACTACGAAACTATCCTGTTTACTCTTTTTTTCATTGGTGAAGATATTATCTAATCTTGTATGTGGAACTGTACAGCCTATCCTGTTTGATCATGAAGGAGTATAGCTTTTGTTCTCTACAAACATACAAAAAGAACACAATCAATGCGTTACCAAGAAATTTAGAATACTAAGTGAGATGAAAATAAATAACCTGAGATCTAGGTTAAGAGAAATTGAATGGGATAGCCTTCTGGTAAACAGTAGTAATGTTTCTGAAGCTTTTAACATCTTTTGGGGTACTTTAACTGCAAATTTGGATGAGTGTTGCCCGGAAAAAATAGAAAAGGTCACTGCTGACTCACGCAAACAAGTGCAGAGGACACGAAATTGGTATACACCAAGCCTTGTGGTTCAGAGAAATAGATTAGCAACATTGTATGGTATTGCTAAGGAGACAGGTTACCCAAGTGATCAAGAAAACTTTAAAGCTGCTAAAAGAATGTATAGAAAGAATATTAAGGATACAAAAATTATAGCTAACGAGAAATGGACAAATAATTCAAAAAACAAATGTGCAACAGCGTGGTCCATAATTAACAAAGAAATAGGAAAAAATGATATTAAAGATAACGTAACTATATCTCCAAATGAGTTTAATGAATATTTTGTAAATATTACGAATATCTCCGATAACAATAAAATAGAAATAGAGATAATACTGGCAAAATAAGATTTTGACAGCCTCTTAAAACTACAAAACATAAATGAAGTTAAATCTTGTTTTCAGTGGAAACAGGTGGATGTAAGAGCTCTTTTTACGGTTGTTAATAAATGAAAGGTATTCAGTAGTGAAGACTTGTATGGTTTCTCCAACAATTTATTGAAAAAAATGATTGATCTAATAATTGAACCACTGGTTTACCTATTTAATTGGATGTTTATTGAAGGAACTTTCCCAGACCGCCTAAAGTTAACTATCACTCTTCCAATACATAAAAAGGATGATAAAAATGAAGCAAAAAATTATCGTCCTATTTCATTAGTTCCGATATTATCGCAGATTTTTGAACAATGTATGAAGAATCAGCTTTCAGACTTTTTTGAGGAGAATGAGCTGCTTCATCCTTCGCAATTCCGTTTTAGACAAGGTCGTTCTACATACAATTAAAGCTGTTGAAAACTTGGTATCTCAAGTACTTGATGGTTTTGAAAATAATACTAATGTTAGTGAACACTCTTAGACTTAAGTAAAGCGTTTGGTACGGTGTCACATGACATACTTATTTCAAAACTACAGTACTATGGTATTAGAAATAAGGAACTATCTTTGATTAAGTCTTATCTTAGTAATAGGCGGCAAGCTGTCAGAGTAGCAAACCAAACTTCACAGTTCTTAAGTGTGACAACGTGTGTACCACAGGGAAGTGTTCTGGGTCCCTTTCTTTTTTTGGTTTATGTAAATGATCTACCAAATTATATTCCTTTTAAATGTGTTCTATATGCGGATGATACAACTGTTATAACTACAGATAAAATTTAATGAATGTTCAAAGTAAAAATAGAGAAATGTTACAATTGTGTATAAACTGGCTAAATTGTAATAGACTGCTCTTAAATGATTCAAAGACGGAGGTATTGTACTTTCATCTTGGTAATTACATGGAAGATTTAAATGTAAATCATTCTGTAAAACTGTTAGGTATACATTTGGATCAGAAGCTAAATTGGAATGTGCATACTGAAAATCTATGTAGAAAATTATCCAGAGTTTTGTATCTATTATGTAAACTAAAAACTGCAGTTGGAGAAAAATTACTTATCTCAGTGTATTATGCCTTCTTTCATTCACAACTACTATATGGCATATTACTATGGAGTAACTCAACCGGAGCTCAGACAGTCTTTAAATGGCAGAAAAAGGCACTGAGAATTTTAAAAGGACTGCCTAATACTGTATCCTGTAGCCCTCTTTTTAAGGAAATGCAAATTATGACAGTTCCTTCACTGTACATCTACAGCTGTCTTATGTATATAAAAGAGAATTTGAGAGATCTTGACACCCGTAATAATAATAATATTCATTTTTATGATACGAGACACAAGAATGACATAAATATACCCCATCTTAGATTAAGTAAAAATGTACCTCTTCTCTCCTTTTCATCTTTAGTTATACCTTAAAATGCCTTTCCGGCTTTCCTGTATACATATATAAATGAACAAATAAGAAAACAAAAAGGTTACTAACAATTTAAAAGGCACAGATAGGTGTACAGGAATTTAACACATACGCACAATGAAGAAATGACAACGTTTCGCCGAACGCGTGTTTACACAACAGGAGACGGGGATAGAGTGGACTGGTGATAGGGAGCGGCCGCCATGTTGCCAACATTTGCACGATTCGTATAAACATTCCGCAATAAAGATCTCCGTAGATAGGAGTGTCTGCTTTCAACACCAACACTAAGTAGGTGACTTCGTTGAGGCGAGGAATGCTTTATATATAAAATTGACCCTACATTGGTAATCTAATGGTTAAAACACCCAGGTGGCAATTTGGACATCCATTCTATTTTTAACTTTATTTTGTATGGGCCATTCTAGTAACTTTTGACTTCGGCCCGTCAAGATTATCCGTCACGTTCTAGTTAAAAATCTACAATCACAAACATCCATGCCCCATCCGGGATTCGAACCCGGGACCTTTGAGTCGCTGGCTTAGCGCCCTAACCCACACGGCTACAAGGTCGGTTTGTCCGGGTTCGATTCCCCGTCACGACAGCGACTAATTTTTCAACATACCATTTACCAAGGAATTGAGATAGACATCAAATAATATTATTAAACTCTGCGGTGACACAAAATAATTATTATACTGAGTACGTAACGATGATAACATGTCAGACTTCCCTTTCAAAACTGATATATAGGAATAAAAAAAAAGAAAAAAAGATAGAGAATAAAAGGATCAAACCAGTTTCTGCTGTTAGTATACACGAACTACTGGATCTCTCTCTTATCAAAAAAATAATATATTTTTAATTTTAATTTATTTAAGGTCTTTTGGCATCTTTGGCTCAGTCCATCCTCTACTCGTGCTCCTATGATAAGAGTCGCCTGTGCTATCACTCTCCAGAAAAACTATTGTATTCATTACCTTAGGCTTGGCGAAAGGGTGAAGAAGGACACCATTACTATTTTAATATGTATCACAAAAATATGGAAGAATCGCTGGAGACTTCGCTTAAGATATCTGGGAAAGCTGCAATGTGAACTCGGAACAAGTGAATGGCCAATGAACTACTCTGCTGTTTATCACAGATTATACCGATATGAACTTCTTTTCTATTTCTTGTTTATTTTCAACAACAAAGCAGATGGCAACAAACAATATTTCCAATATTAAACATCCACGACTATTAATCCAGAAATATGCATTATTTACTAATCAATTCCAAACACATCATCATAGTACCAGGTGTATAAGCTTAAATCCGCTGTTTGCCCATAGATGGCGTTCGTGAGCGTATGAAGCTACCATGGGCACGCCAGACTTATTGTGTGGATGAGTTGGACCTCTGGCAACACGAATCAATGCACATAATCAGCAAGTGCAAACAACAACACACAGTGTGCCGTTGGTAAGCATGGCTAG
>JAGDQP010034774.1:1093-19925 GCA_022664845.1 Lepisma saccharinum | reverse complement strand
GAACGTGTGTTAAGCGAACTTCTTTATTGTCTACTGATGACGCATGTGTACGAAAATTATAAGTGGATTTACAGTGTTCCGTGCGTAATTGTGTACGTGATTTTCATGTAATATTACAAAGTCAGAAAAAATTATTTGTAAACAATGTTATGATTATGGATGGAAGAAAACACGGTGTAACGTAAAATCAAATATCAACAAAAGAGAATGGAATAATCAGATAAATATTTTTTTCTTAATGATTCTAGAGGTATGTTCTGTCATTCAAAAAAGGAAAATTCAAGGCGTTTTTAGTTCTTCCTATATTTTTTTTATCTTAAAACTTTTACGCTGTGGAGTTTTATTTATTTATGTGTATATACTGGAGATTCGGAACTAAGTACATTACTTTCAGGAAGTGATTCCTGACATCGAAACAAGAAAGAAGTTCCTATTAATATAGGTGAAATTACGCTTCGTTTTGGAGCGTTTCCAACTTGAAGCCCATATTCGACACCTACATTGGTTAAAAAGGGAATAATTCTCAATAAATCACAAACGATGCATTAAATGAAAACAACATAGTAAAGCTTATACCGCAGTATTGCAAACTATGTATAAAATACGAAATGAAATTACCCAGGAAAATATGTAGTTTGTAGGGCAAGGAAAGGTTATTTGATGATAATTCTCACAAAACCTGTCACCAAAGAGTCAGTTCCCTTTCGATGCTATCAGGTCTGTCTATTAGCACTTTAATTTTCATGGCATGCCATCTATTTTCAATCCACTATCCGTGCCTCTCTGTAACAAAGATCAGTCAATGGTCAGAAATTTAAGAGAAACTTCGTGTTTTAAATATGGGAACGTTAATATTAAGTGAAATCCATGGAAAGTGTTCTAATGTTTATTTGCTGTATGCCATTCTATGCACCAGGATCTGTAATATATTTTTAAGGACAGAAAAGTTTAAAGCTTCATCAGTGTTGTAGCACAGACCTTATGGTGTTTCAGTCAGTGTTAAGCCTGTGAGCCTTATCTAAAACTGTGAACTTTCTCTACGACTTTCGGCAATGAAAGTCACTTACTTCTTGAAGCATTATGATGCCTGGATGTGTACAAAATGTAGATTTTCGTATTCATAATATGACAAAAGCAAGACGGGTGCATACTGGATTCAGTTCAGCTTTTCATGCAACCATTTCATGAAAATTGTCAGGTACAGCACACTGAGGAGAACATAACCATTTCATGTGCGACGACTGTTGTGAAAATAGTGTAATGGATCGGAGCGATTAATTTGTTTCATGTACATTTGGTTAGGAAAAGTTCTGATTAATATTCATAATGTCACCAAATAACTTTTTCCTTTAGTGTTTTTTTCTTTTTCTTTTCTTTTTTTTTTCCAATTATGATGTGTTTATTGTATCGTAGTAAATTAGTGGACAACATTGGCTAGAAGGATGGTTTCAATATATAAATATAGTTTAACAAAAAATAGATTATATTTTCATAAAAACAATGTAAAAATATCGCCAAATTACCTTACCTTACCCTATAAGATCGCGGAAACCTTTCGTGTCTGATCTATAGTTTACAACACTGGGGTGTGTGCTTTACGTACGTTGTTTATCATCACTAGGGGATGCCAAATATTCAGTAATACGACGTCATGCCATTTGTAAATTTTAAACGTTATACCAGGTTGGCAACACTGACAACGTGGTGACATCGTGTTTTCACTCCTGATATTCACCATGTTCTAAGAAATAAATTTACGTAAAGGGAATTTTCATTCGATGCATCGTTTCTGATTTATTCAGAATTATTCACTTTCTTACAATTGTAGGCGTCGACTTTGGGCTCCAAGTTGGAAACGCTGTGTTTCCAAAACGAATCGGAATTTTACCCATGTTAAGGTTAATGTAAAGCAAATGATCTCCAACAAAAGATGGCAGCACTATCTCCGTATATGTCTAATGTATTTTTATCGTTGCATGAAATTTCAGTGGTTTTCCTACAATTTCAAGTCGTAGAGAGTTCTAACTTTCATGGATGAAAGTTCATAACCAATTCAAGAGTTCGATCAATGCCGATTTTTAATTTTCTTTTTTGTGCATCGCTGAAAGAGCTTCGTTGTTATAGGTTTTGATATTCACAACAACAATCAAGCGATTTCAACAATTAAGAAAAACGAAAATAAAAAATCGGCATTGATCGAACTATTTAATTGGTTTGAACTTGGATCCCTGAAAGTTAAAACTCTCTAGGCTTGAATTTGTGGGAACAGCATTGAAATTTCGTGCAACGATAAAAATATATTAGACATATACGGAGATAGTGGAGATCTTTGTTGGAGATCGTTGCTTTACATTAAGCTTATACGAACTTTTTTCCTGTTTCGATGTCAGGAATCATCTCCCGAAAGCAATGCACTTAGTTCTATATCACCCTATGCATATACAAATAAATGATTAAAACTCCACAGCGTAAAAGTTAAGATAAAAAAAAAAAAGAAAAAATGTAGGAAGCAATGAAAAACCATTAATTTTACTTTTTTGGATGATAGAACATATCTCTAGAATCATTAGGGAAAAAGATTTCTCTGATTATTCTATTCCCTTTTCTTGATATTTGATTTTACGTTACACCATGTTTTCTTCAACAAAAATCATAAGATTGTTTACAAAATATGGCTTTGTAACATTACATGGAGATTTCTCTTATTTATTTCTTAAGTTCTCATACCTTCATATGATAATCCAAATTTTAACAAAGATTCAGTGGTAATTAAGGAAGATATGATTTTTTTTTCCTCTGAAAGGCCAACTTACGCCTTCAGCTGCGGAAATGGGGAAAAAATTAATACATTCAAACCATTTTAATTGGTTATTGAAAACCAGATAAATTAGAGACAAAAATGTTGGTGTGGTTATTTATGTATATAGGAGGAGTAAGTATACCAAGTTTCATTAAAATCTGAGATGATGGATGTCGTGGCTGGGTTGAACTGACATGGAAATACCCATAGGCAAGTTAGCATCATCCCATAAGCAAGCCCGTCTTCAGATAGGCAGGACAACATTACCTTCCCTTCTGACCTATCAATATAATATTTGCCTTTCAGTTCATCGGATCATCTCACGCCACGCCAGAAGCCGGAGCAATAGTACAATTTACATGGAACCATCTGGGGTAGCTTGGGGGCGTTACAGATCGTTTACCGATTACGTGACTGGGATATCCACGGTCGGTGAGAGCACAGGAGAGGTTACTGAAATAGTTTTGAAGTAGGTCGTCAGAGGAGCAGATGCGGGTGCCTTGGACAGCAAGAGTGTATGGGAGAGAACGTTTGGTATGGTATGGACGGGAACTGTTGAAATGGGGATATTATGTGCTATTGGTAGATTCGATGTGGACGCCTGTCTCAAGTCGATTGTTCTTGAGCCAGACATCCACATCTGGGAAAGTTACATGTTTTCTTTGACAAGTACCAAGTGAATTTCACGGGAAAGGTGCAGTTGAGGTCTTGCAGAAAAGTTTCCAGTGCTCTTGTCCGTGAATCCAGATTAAGAAAATGTCATCGATATAGCGAAGCCAGGTTAAAGGTTTGAGAGATGTGGAGTTGAGGTATTGTTCAGGCGTCCCGTGAAAGGTTGGCATAGGAAGGGGCCATGCGAGTGCCCATGGCTGTGCCTCTGATTTGTAGATAATTATGGTTCTCAAAGGTTAAATTGTTCATGGTGAGGACAAACTGAGCTAGCTGAAGCAGAAATGGTGTGCTGGGTTTCCGAGGTCTGTGGCGTGTGTCGAGAAAGTGTTCAAGCGCAGCAAGACCATGGGTGTGGGAAATATTGGTATACAGTGACGTCACGTCAACTGAATTAGGGATAGAATGCATTATGGAGAGGAATTGATTGATATAAGATGAGAACCTGGACGAACGTTTGGAGATGGTGGCCAAGGAAGACGACAGGAGAGCCAATACTGGAAACAGGGGTCTGCCAGGATTTCCAGTTTTATGGATTTTGGGAAGTAGGTAAAATATAGAAGTGCTGGGATTGTTTGGACACGGTGTAGAAACATTAGGTTTCGAAATTTTACTATTTTCAGGTTACACATATTTTCTATAAACATTATTCCCGCCTTAAGCACAACAAAGCCACAGTGATTCCAGAATTTAAAAAAGAAATAATCGGCAAAAATCAGAAACTCGCTCCTTGGCACTCAAACTCACTCTTATAGATAAAAATTAACAATTTAATGGATAAAAAATATATTTTAGGCGAGGAACTGTTGTCAGATAATTTTTTTTAATATATATATATAGACAAAGGTGTATTTTATTATAGAAAACTCAGTATTTGTGTGTGTGTATGTATGTATGCAGCGTTCGGTTTGTTGTAAATTACGAAGGAGGGGGGGGATCCTAAGACTAGTAGTTGTTGGTAAGTTTCAACATAGTGCCTCGGTAGAAATACAAAGATTTTATCCCAGGTTGGGGTGATATTTGGAATCAACACCCAGGGTTGAAATCCTCACGCCCCAGGGAAAATCCACGGCATCCCCCTGGCAAATCGAACACTGTATGTATGGATGGATGGATGGATGTATATAAGTATGTATGTATGTTTAAAGTATCACTTTTAGGGAGATTAATCGTAAGCGAAGAACTTTGACGTAAACCCAAACATAATAATATTAAAATTTTCTGTAAAATATGCATATTTGCAATTAATATTTACGTTAGGTCTGGAAAATCATTTTCATGATAAATTAATGTGTTAAAGACAATAAGTATTACGAATTGATACAAACTAGTTAAAGACGTTCAGTGAGAGCATATAAAAATAAAACAGGATATAAGCTACTAAGTTATGCTTTAACAGCGGCACAAACATTCATTAATGTGCTTCCTAATGACGTTCTGGCGGCTTTAATATTTGTTTGTGTGTGGTAAATCTTGAACCTGTGATCCAAGTGAATACAATAGGCGGTATTCGCGAAATACCACTTATCTTAAAATCCGCCAGATTTCCATTAGAGCTGAAATAAAGGGAGCATGAGCGCACTCAAGATGATAGAGACGTAGTGTCCTGCTAAGGTTCTAGGATAGGATATTCATCCTATACACAAATGAAACTCGGAAATTGGACTGTGCATAGAACTAAATTTAATTCTTTAAAAGACAGATTCATGGGATAAATACTAAGCATCGAACGCAAGTCACTGAAGTTAACTAAGTACCACTGAATATAACGTCACCATACTTAAGATAGATAAAACATAGACAAAGAGCATGCAATTAATTGGTTTCCACTCGCCTGATTATTTAATAGTAGAAGAGACACAGAATGTAGAAATAGTCTAAGGTGTTAGATGCGACACATAGAGTTCTAGTAGATCAGATAGACAGAGCCGAACGTTGTCACATGATGTTGAAGTTCTATATTCTCTAGCAAAGTATATCGGAGCTGAGTTAGGTCTGTAGCACCAAGTCTATAGTTGGAGTAGTAACGAGCGATTGATAACCAATCGAACGATCAATCCTCACACGATCACAAAGTATCAAATGTCTAGTTTTTATGTCAAACTCGATTTCGATGTTCCAATCACAGTGAACTTCTCCGTGAAGTGTCCTCACAGAGCACCAATCACAATCGAGACGAACTTTGGTTTTGCAGTAGTTTTACGTACTTCAGCCCGCTGAGCAAGGTGGACTTCAGACTGCTAGCCTAAGTTGGTCTTTGACTCTGCTTCGTAAACGTGTTCTTTGACTAAAATAATGTGTAATTCGTAACATTCCTTTTTCTGTCTATGAAATATGATATTTGTCTGCATCTGTCTCCTTGATTCGTGAATGAATTTCTAAATACAATTCTTTGTTGGAAACCAAACTACCTTTTACTTACAACATAATATTGCTTTTAATAAATGACTTCGTGGTTCTTGGGTTGTGCCCTATTTCTTAAAACTAAAATCATATTTATTTTTATTGCACTTTTACAGAAATGATTATATTCACATGATATGCCGACACTAAGCTTAAATTAGCAAACTTCAGCAAAGATTTTCTCCTGCGCCCGTAACATTACTTCAAAATATACTTTGATTTCAAAATCATCGTGGGAAATGGTGGCGAAAGCTTTGTAACCCAAGATAACTTGAAAAGTTACATGTCTTATATACAAATTGTTTATGTGAACATAAAAATACTTGTGTGCTGTGTTTCTTTGCATTAGGGGTATGTTACGAGTTGGCTTAACCAAATCATAGTTACTTGGCGAAAAAGTAATTGTTAGAAAAGTTTTTAAAATATGTAGAACATGCAACATGGAAATTGCCTTTTATGAGACACCTTTGCGTTGAGAAAAGTAGAATGAAAATAGGAAGTCATTTCTTTCGCAGACAGATACTCCAATTCGTTTAGAGGTGTATATATATATATGAACGTTCTGTAAAGATGTATTTTCTATTTTTGCCGGCTTTTTTGGTGTTCTAGATCACTTTGTTATGGTTAGTAAAATCATTTACGGGATATAAAGATTATTTCACGTACAACACAAATATTCCGAAATTTACGAACTTACTTGTAATTGCAGATCAAATTTATATGGGCATGAACAAACGTTGCCTGACCGTTAGGATTGTGAACGCAAAAGTGACGCCAACATTGAAAATCCGGTTTCGTGCCCTTCAAAACATTTATACTCAGTGACCAACATCAACTAGCATACTTCAGAAAGCCAAACTAAATATTGATCGTCCAATCATTGAAGCATGTAGCATCATTTCCAAATGTACGGAATACAAATATAATTTGCACAAAGCGGTCTTCTTTCCTAGAAAATCTACTCAGGAAACACAATATCCAACTCAACCATTTTTTAAATTGTTCATATCTTACTACTTGTAAACAAATTACAAGTTAAATCATTAGTTTCGTGGAATATCTATTTACATTCATTACGTTTCACATTATTATATGCAAGTTATACATTTATATTGATAAACCAATAGTAGACTGATATCAGGTTTTGCAGTTTAGTTGTTTTTTAACATTCACATATTCACCCCTGGTTGTATGTACGACCTGGCAACACTAAAACAGTTGGAATTGAATTCGAATTTTGTTTAAAGCCTTTAGGCAACTTTGACTCAGGCCGAATGAGTGATGATGGGAGAATTGGTAGAATTAAGAAAGTGGGAGGAAACTGGAGAACCCCGAGAAAACCCATGCACCTTTATTCTTATTGAAATTAGTCTAAAAGTGTTCATAAACGTTATCGACTCAAAGTATTAATAAAAGGAGGTTGAGAAATCACTGGAAATTTGAGGCCGCGATTCTATTTTTTTTTAACTTCATTATTATTATTTTAAACTGTGGATGAAAACCTCCTCCCAGAGGCAGCGGGTAGAAATATTCATCATAGAAAATATAATGTAGACCACAGCAACACGAAGAGAAAGGTAAAAACTGGTGTTATTTGATGATGTACGAATACTAAAGCATATAGTTTGTTGGTCGTGTAGAAATTATGGTTGTTATATAACAGGGAATATGTAAATTCTAGGTGTTATCCTTTCAAACCATTTTTGCTATTGCTCCTCCCCTTTTTTTGCAATTATGTAATTTGATTTTATTAACATTTAAAAATGGTGATGCTAATGTTTATGTGTGATCTGTTAGTGTTAATGTAATTTTGCTATTCTAAATTTCTTTTTCTCTAGATTTACATTTTACCGTTTCCTTTTCAGTCTGCACCACAAATCAAGAGTCCCGATCCCCAAAGTATGCAGTTTGATGTATTCACAGAGTTGGATCCTTTGGGAACAGGAAAGATTAAACCATACATAGATAAAAAAGATTTCTTCCAGGACTTGAAAAATCCTCCCAAGAAAGTGCTGAAGGACCTGGTAGGAGAGAAGGAAAAAACATCTGAGACAACAACAGTTGCGGCTCCAGCATTGGCTCCATTGGCAAAACCAGAAAGCGACATGTCGTTATTTCAGACTAGCTTTGATACAGGTAGCAACAATCTGAACGTAGGGGGTGATGCGAGTGTTACTACTCAAACGGGTGCTGTGTCTAGTTTTGTCCAATTGGATATGTTAAAAAGTGGCGTTGTAACTCAATCTAATGATGTGTTGTCTAGTACAGAACCTACTAACACATGTTCTTCTAATGTGGTGTATACTACTTCTGCTGCTGTTGTTACTACTACTACTACTTCTAGTATCTCGGCTCCTGTTACAGCTGGTACTGTATCAACTGTTACAAAATCACTGGAAAGTGATCCATTTGTAGAAACTGATCCGTTTGTGAAGACTGATCCTTTTGCTGATGAAGATATGAATGGAACTTTCCAAATTACAGCATTTCCTCCCGTTGAACGTGACCCATTTGACACAAACTTTGCAGATTTTACCATGTTCGGCTCAAAGAAGTTAGATCAGCCCTTTGTTGGTGAAAAGATAGACAGTGAACATAAGAAATCATCATCGTCACCCGAAGCCAGCTCCTTATCATCACAATCCCTTTATCATGGGCCATTACGTGTATCTCTTCCTCCTGAGAAAAGTTCCAAATCTGGTTCTGAAAGTCCAGTTCCTAATTTGTTGCCTCCGCCACCATCATCATCAAGGCATTCCTCAGCTAGAACATCCCCTAGCCCTCCTCCACCTACCGTGACTGCGGGTGCATCTAGTGAATCTAAATCGGGACATAAATCACCTCGCCTTCCAAAACAAACAAGTGATGTGGTGAAATTACCGAGTCCAAAATATTCTCAAAAGTCAAAGAAGTTTATAAAACAGATGACTGTTGACGTCTGCAGTAAAAGCTCTGTTTTTGATTCGCAAACGTTTCCAGGCCTCAGTCCACCACCAAATGAGTCACGCTTAAGATCAAGGCCATTAACTCCTCCTCGTCTAACGAAACAAAATACAATAGCGTCAAGCATAAAATCTGATGGATCTGGATTGCATGGTTTTGGGGAAGATAGTGTGTTTACATTAACAGACAGTACCGAACATATCTTCATAGGGGCTAAGACTAGGTTATCGAGTGGAGAGTTTGCGGAATCAGCACCAGAGCCGCCTCCTCGACCAGCAACCACAAAACCTCCTCCATTGCCTCCTAAGCGACAGCAGACGGGGATTATCTCGAAACCACCACCAAGACCACCACCAAATGATCACCCTCAGTATGATTATATAAATAACTATGAGTCGTCGTCACCTCCCTTTGGTTCTGATTTGAAAAGCCCTCCGATTCCTGTTCCTGCTCGTCGCCCAAGATATGGAGGTGATTTTGATAGTAGTATTCCTCAAAGACCAAGAAGGCAGCAGTCTATTCCCGTGTCAGGAAAACATGGTGGAGAGTTGCAACCCTTTCCGTTGTTACCTCCGCCAAAATCTCAGAAGGTATCTGCACGTGCTGCTGCTGCTGCTTCGAAAGTTGATCCTTTCGCAGATGATACCCAGTCGAAGTCAGAACTTCCAGTTACGACAGTATCTTCATTATTCCAGACAAGCAGCTCCGCTACCATTACCAGAGGACAAAAGAAAATTGCAAAATCATTGAACATCACACTTAGCCAATTGACGAAAATGAGTATTCCAGAGTTGTCCAGTATGTTAAACATGTCCCCCGATCACTTGTCAAAAATGACACTTCAGGAACTCGCAGGATGTCTCTCTGAAGTTTCAGGTAGGATCGACAGTGGACCTGAAGTTCTTCCGTACGAGATACCTATAGAAAGGGGCAGTGTAGCTTCAGTGGACAGCACAAGTGAGAGGGAATTCCTTCGAAAAGATTCAGACTCGAGAGAAATTACAGAAACTGTGAGAAGAGAAAGATATGCCACCCTTAAAGAATCTCTCGATGATGAATCATTTAAAGCTGACTTTGAAAGTAATTTTGGAACTGATTCATTTGCAGATAAATCTGATGATGTTTTCCAAGAAGCCCCCTTTGACAAATATGCAGTTTTCCGTGAGCTGGCTGAACAAGAAAAAGTACAAAACGTTGATGACAAACCTAGTGGTGAAGAAGAGGTATCTCCACATGTTTCTTCAGAAGATGTTAAAGAAGACACTGCAAGTGCTGTTGCAGATGAAGAAGATAAATATGCAGCATTACGTGAAATTTCTTTAGCTGAGGATGCAAAAGGCAAAACCGAGGATGATGTAGAGGAGGAAGTGGTCGATAATGCAGGTGCTAGTCCATTAGACGAGAAAAAGAACGAGGAAGAAGGAATTGATCTTCTTGCTTTCTCAAGGCAACAGAGTGAGGAGACAGAGTTCTCGCCTCCTGCTGAAGATCCAGTAAAGGAATCTCAGGCAATTATCGATAGTGTAATTCCAGAGGAAGACATTGAGGAAGCAGAGGCTGAAGCTGAGGAAATCAAAGAAGAAAAAGAAGAATCAGTGGATGGAAGCCCGGAACCATCGAAACCAGAAGGCGAGACTGAAGAAAGAGTGATGTCAATAACGCCACCAATCGACACACAGGCACACGTTTCTCCTTCATCTGAGAAACAGGTAACTCCGAAAGAATCTCCTGAAGAAGACAAGCAAGAAAATGGAGAAGTCTCTGCTGAAAGCTGGGCTAAATTTGATGCTACTTTCGAGAACAATAAAAACGAAGTACCAGATGATGAAAGTGAAAGAGACAGTAAGGAAACATCCAACGGAAAAGAAGAAAGTGTACCTAAGTGGTTAAAATCCGAGACCAAAGATGAAAGTCCTCAACCTCCTCCACCTGTTTCTACTGTATGGAAAGAGACTTTTGATGAAAGTCCAGTAGCAAGAATTAAATCGGACACACGAAGACGAAGAATGCGTCGAGACGCGCCTTGGAAAGACGATGATGATTTTGAAGAAGGTTGGGAACCTGATAGAAGAGACGATGCTTGGGAAGATCAGCAGCGAAGAGAAAATGGGTGGCGAGAAAGTGACCGAGAGTCATACGAGGGACCAGTTGAAAGAGTGTACCATGAAGAAGGCAAGAGTCGTCGACGAGAATCTCCATGGAGGAGAGGCCAGAGATCAAGAGAGGTATCTCCTTGGAGTGAAAGAGAGGTCGAGAAATGGGAAGGACCGAAACGGTGGAAAGATGTTGATGAAGAAGAGGAAGAAGAAGAGGAGGAGGAAATCGAGTACGAAAGATCTTGGAAGTGTAGACCTAAGAGAGGCTCCAGAGATGATGGAAGGAGACGCCGAACTACTTCCTGGGAAGATGAGAGATCAGAATATGATGAAAGAAGAAAGCGAAGAGTATCTCCTTGGGGTGAAGACAGAAGACATGAATTCGTGCCTGATGATGATGTGCGGCATCGAAATTATGGCCGGGGAGAGAGAAGAAGAAGAAACTGGGACGATGAATATAGAAGACGCGATGCGTCGTGGGAGCCAGAATTCGAAGAAAGAGATTATAATTGGGGAGAGAAAGGTAGAAAAATGAGTGGACAAGGAAGGTGGAAGCAAGATGGTCATTATGGATACTACAAAGAAAGATCGCAAGAATCTCCGTGGGAAGATGAATATGGTGACCAAGAAGAATCATTCGAAAGTTCAGCGCGGTATCAGCCAAGAAAAAGTATGTGGCAAAAGCGACCAAGTGTTCCATCAGAATCTCGAAAAAGTTCAGTCGAGAAATGTGGATCGAGCGAAGGATATGCATTTGGGGATGAATATCAAAAGGGAGATTACAAAATTCGGGCAGATAAACATAATTTCCCGAGTCCACGGCAGGAAGTCAGGGAAACTATACCTGAAAGGAGATATCGCACATCTAGTGGAGACCAAGTGCGACGAACTTGGAAAGATGATCATGGATTTAATTCGGACCAAGAACACGAATACTACTATGGTGGTAGGTCACATGATAGGGAATTGTCTTATGAACAGAGATCACGAACCCTTCACACAACACGGGCTCAGAAATATAGAAAAACTTATGGGAGACCACCAAGCGCGGAAGGATATCACACGAGATCACCTTTTGATGATGATTTTGTATCCCAATCTGGTGATACAGAATTTTCTTTCGATTTTCAAACCCAAGGATCTGATGCTTCTGATGGATCAAAAAAGAAATCTCCAATGGCCAAGAAACATTTTGGAATGCAAACTTCACCATTTTCACAGAGTGATACCTTTTCTCGCAAGAGGGAAGGCCATTTATCGGAAACAGGTGCGAGATCTAAAGATTTGGTTCCTAGTAGTCCACAGGATCAGTTAAAAAGTAAAGAATCTCCTACTCTTGGTGATGTAGGGAAGGGACGGACGTCCAGGGGCTCTAGTAGAAGGCAGTCGCCGTTTGAAGATGATTTTACTCCACCAGAAACTCGTCATAGTAGTGCTAGGCTGCAATCCAGTGTTTCTAGTGATATAAGTGATCATAGACGTTCTCCGTTTGATGATTTTAGAAATAGTACTCGAGTGGAGAGTGTTGTAGAAGAGAGTGCGTTCGATAGTTCTGTGGACCAAAGAAATAGAAGAAGTTCAATGGTAAAATACGCTAGTGACGATGTTTTCTTGCCGTCAGACAATGGTGTAGAAAGTGCGAACGTTACTAGTGATAATAGGTTCTCCGATATAGACAGTAGTGCGTTTCCTGAGAATAGTGAAACGGGTACGTCACAGTTGTCAGACTCGAGACATTTGGAGAAAAAAACAAGCCCTTGGACTGAAGACAAATTTGAGAAACCTTTGCCATTAAAATCACGTTTCTCAAATTTGTTAAGGGCAGACTCTACATCAAGCCTTCGGAAGTCAGAATCTGTAAATATATTTTGTCGTGATAGTGATCCATTTGATGATGACTTCTTTAGTGAAACATCAGAACCTTTAAAAGGAGATGCCTCTGGTGGAGCTCCTGTGAAAGATAAACCAAAGAATTCTAGTGACTCATTTGTATGGACAGAGCCTTTTGATACGTTCAACTTCCAAGAGGAGAAGTGAGGTATTAATTCTTTACTTTCTCTGCTTTGTGTTTTTGTTTGTGTTACGTCTTGCATGCATATTCTACTATACTAATATAATTTATACATTGATTACACCAGATATATATATAAGGTAAATTTAAGACAAATGAAGCGGGAAAAAGGATAATACTCACAGCTTATAGTTTCGTTTTAGATCACACACACATTCACATATAAAAAGTCACTATATTTCGTGCCCATACACGTTTTAAAATATAGAGGAAGAGAGCGAAGTTCACGTGTTCACAAAGTACAAGTTTGAAGAGACAGTGGCGACACGTAGCGGACAAAGCATCAAAAATTGAGAACAACTGACTGCCGTAGCGCGTAGATTTCCGGAACTTGAAATGATAATAACTGTATAGCGTGTAGCGTGTAAGTACAGGGTGGGATCGTGGATGGAAATGTGGTTAAAAATACAGAGGAAAAGGGAAGCTTAGAATTATTGAAGGTTAAGGCCAGGTTTTACTTTCGCGCTCAAACCATGAATAAAGGCATTCTCCCACAGACGGCGTGTTGAGGTGCTGGTCGTAGGGGGTAAAATGTGGATTATGGCAACCAGGAAAGATAGATCAAAATTGGTATTGTGGGACTCGGTGTGCAAGGAAACGGGCATCTGGTTTGTTGATAGTACAGAAGTGGCCATGGTTATTAATACGCACGTTAAGAGCACAACTTGTTTCTCCCACATAAAAGGCATCACAGAACTTGCAGGTTAGGATGTATATAACATTAGTGGTGTTTCATGTACCCTTCGGATTGAGGGTGTACCGACCATTAGCAGTATTGATAGTGATTGTGGGAGAAGTGATGAAAATGGAGCAGACCTTTTATCTGGGACTCGGCATGTCTGTGCGCCGGTTTGGTGTGGTGGCAAGGAGGGATTCGTACGGACCAAGATGTTAACAACAGGAAGTGGTTGTACTGCTTGTAAGGGGAAAAAGTAAGTTCTTTAGAGAGGATGTCAGCTTCAGATTGAGTAAGGTTGTGGCTGGATAGGTTTACGATGGAGGTAGCAGTGGTATTTCCTGGGCGGTCCGGTATTTCTGTGGACTCGGTAGTGAGTGCAGATTGTTTATTATTACTGAGTGTGGATGAGTAATGGGAGTAGGTAATGGTAATGGTGGTTCTGCAAGTAAGGGAACTTGGTGCTTTTTGTGTGGGAGAGGAAGAGGCAAGTGCATATCCGGTTTGAAAAGCACGGCGACAGAGGAGGGATAACTTATTCAGGTGTTTCTGGTTCACGGAGGAGTGTAGATAATGGGCCTGGGTCCAAACGGTGCAAATTCTATTATGCCAGTCATGGGAGGTCAACAAAAGGATGACAGTACACTTATTATTATTTCAAGTTCCGGATATCTGCGCGCTACAGCAGTCAGTTGTTCTCCAGTTTTGATGCTTTGTGAACACGTGAACTTTGTTCCCTTCCTCTCTACTTGAAAAAGTGTGAATACACGAAATATAGTGACTTTTTTATGTGTATATGTGTGATCTAATGCGAAAGTAAGCTGTAAGTATTATCCTTTTTTCTCCTTCATTTGTCTTAAATTTACCTTAAATTGCCTTCCCGGCTTTTCTTTGTACTATATATATATATATATATAAGTTTCTTTGTCGGTAAAGATGAGTTTCAGATTTTTAGAATTGTCTTTCTAGTTAATAGTTTTATGTGAAAAAATATTTTAATATAAAAAAGTAGATGACTTCATATCCAGAACACATTACTTGTGTGAAGAAATAGTAAAGCTACTAAACATGCATGTCTTAGAATAGCCTTTGTATTTTGAAGAGATTGTTAGTAATGAAACAGTCATAAATGTGCAATTTGTCACATTATCAGTCACTAATTTATAGTAGATTCTATAAATTGCATTTGTAGTTAAAATACATTATATATCATCACCTATTAATGTAGAACCACGTACCTCAGAATTTGTTATTTTTCGGGATTTATTGCCACAACAGTGGCCCTGCTGCTATTCCACTTTCAACGCGCTAACTCGTATCTCAATATCATAAATGTACACCATCTTGCGGGCAAGGAATAGAGCCACGTTGCTCGTCAATGAACCATCTTTATTATTATTATTATTCCTTTGGTTACTTGAAATTTGTGAGATACGTGGTTACATACTATAGGCGACGATATTGTTCTTAAGGTGGTAAGATGTGCACTTATTGTTTGGGTGTTAATTTCAATATAATTTATCAAGAAGGAGCAGGAATTAAGGCCGGAAGTGATTGGAATCAGTGTCTTCTTATAGGTTTGTCTTGAGTGCATTCTTTTGATTTAGGTTATATTTGCCTCAAGAGGTATTAGATAAAGCAGTTGATCAAATTGTTCAGCAGTTCGACAGAAAACACTTTCGTGTTTCTGCTGCATTTTTTTTCCTTGTTATTAACTGCTTTATAGAGAGCCGTAAACCTATATATCTATTTTAGTGGAGTCCGTTTCGATTCTAGTAGAGCTAAAGATTGTTCAATTTGTCCTCATGTGCATGTTGTTTTATTTGCTTAAATTGGTAACCGGAGCTAGAACAAATACCAGTCCGTGAAACATTGCTTTTGTTTCTACGTGTTTTGTATCTTATTTTTCTATGTCTTACTAACTTTCGTATTCAGTGTGCTTCTAATCACTAAACTTACCTCACTGATGTAAAAGCGACACGTGGCAGTTGATTCTGTTGTCTTCATTTTAAAGTCTGAAGGCCAGATGACCAAGTTTTCTTCATTTTGTTGTCTTAAGGAAGAAACCTGTCAAACTTTTTTTTTTCTTTCAAAATAATCGCACAGATAACTAAAAACGTTCAAAAACAGCAAGTTTTGGATTTACTTTGTTTATGTACAAATCAGTCCGTGGTAGATAGTAATGGGATCTATTGAAATCAATTTATTCTTGTAACTGAATATTGGTACTTTCACGTTCAAACGTACGTTCAAGATTTCCGACCAAGCATCGGGAACCAATACGAATATACTGTTCCGTCACTACTCGGACGTCGACTAGGCAGTACTGTATTGAATCTAATAGGCTAGCTCAAAAGACGTGGGCTAAAGGAAAAAGAATGTGATTAATAGAAATTACAATCTGAATAAAAGCTGTATGTGAATTTCAGCCCACAAGGAGTCTACCGTATGAAGTTCCACACGGAAAGGCGTCGAAGAGACTTAATCGTGTATAAATCCCGTACCGGACAGACATCAGAGAGATACATCTGTAGTGTTTAACTACCGAAAGGAACATGGCGAAATTAAAACAGTTGGGCACAATAAGCCCTTTTATTGTAGCTCTGAATCCCTTCGGTTCCAAAGGCAGAATGAATAGCTTACATGCAATCTCAGCTTTATTTATTGCCTCGATTATAGGCGCTAATATAACAATATACGAGGGTTGATTGAAAAGTAATGCATCCATGTCTGTAAATTTTATTTGGTAACCGGTTTTCAAAATTCTTTTTGTACCTTGTAGCTACATTTTCCTCTGTTTAATGCACTATTCATTTTTCAACTTAGTCCCCATCCCTTTCACACACTTGCGCCGACGCATGACTAGTCGAACAAATCCGTCGGAGAATAATTCCAGTGGTTGTTGTTGATACCAGGATTGAATGGCAGCTTTCACCTCGTTGTCAGAACGAAAGTGATCATTTCGTCGACACGATTTCGATACTGTCATCTAATGCGGTGAGGGGTCGTCCTCTACAGGGTTTATCAAGAACACTAGAGGTAGCCGGATTTGCTTCTTTCAACTGTACTGACGTCAACGGTAGCGTCGCCGTAAACAGCTATCATTCGGCGATGAATTTGGATAGGCTCGCAACCTTCAGCTGTCAGAAACTCAATGACGGCTCGTTGCTTCAACCTAATCTCCATGTTCTTCAGTGGCAAGCAACGACACCTGGGAACAAACGGCTCGTTGCTTCAACCTAATCTCCATGTTCTTCAGTGGCAAGTAACGACACCTAGGAACAAAGGAGACAAGTTCATTACATTGAGGATAAATGTAGCTATCAGGTACAAAAAGAATTTTGAAAATCGGTTAATAAATAAAAAGTTACATCCATGGAGGCATTTCTTTTTAGTCAAGCTTCGTAAATTAGTTAGTTTAACAAAATATAATAATAAACAGACATTGAAAATAAACATCACTCGTGTCAGAAACATTCCTTATATTCCTCTTAATTTCCTGTTAATTAATATTTACCTAATATTTGGCATTTACTTGTAAATAGTACGTTTATTGTGACGATAAATCGTATTTATATGCCATAAAAGAGTATTAGATATACGCACATACAATTCGAATATCATATAGCTTGATCCGATAACGTTGGTCAAGAGCTGTGAATTAAAACCATATAGATATCTTAAAACAAAGCATTCTGCATAAAGAATAGGACATAGAATTTCAAGAAGACATGTAAAATAAAAAGTAGTATTTATTCTTATTTTCTTACATAAAACACAGAAAAGAAAGCACAAGTGACGTAATATATACACACTGCAATGACCTACACACAGGTAGGTGATGGTAGGTGACGTCACAATACACTTTGTATCCCACCACCCCGGAAGAACCAGTAAATCGGTCATCATCCTTCCGCAGGTTCTTCAAACTATCTACCGATCATGAAAGGCATGAATGTGGCTGGTTGGTCATGAAAAAGTAATGAAATTATGCTTCAGGTCATGATTTTTTTTTCTAATAACATGATATTAAGTAGAAGGGTTTCTGCAACATTCCTTCCTTCATTTCTCCGCGCATCCGTGACAACGTTAATGGTCGAAATATTGCAACTTTTCATTTCATTTTGTTCAAATGTTGTAAATACAGGATAATGCTCTACATAAATACTTATTTCTTTCTACTTTTATGCATCCAGAAATGCAACACACTTAACGATTCTTTAAAAAATCGTCTCTCTACACTATAAATATTAAATGTATGAAAATAAAATTGATAGAAAAAACTTGGAGTAATCATTGCCTTCTGCCTTCTCTGATCATATTACTTATGTCACAAAAAGTCTATGCGTCTTTTCTCTACCGCTTAAGGGAGTATTAACCTATCCCCTTTAGTTTCTTTCTCAAAGCAGTGGTTTCTCCCAAATTAGAGTATTATTGCTTCCCGATCTATTCGACAACCAGCACCACACACCTTTCCAGATTTAATTTTGTTCCGAACTTGTAATTTGCCACTAAATACGAGCCACTTATGGCATGAGTAAGCAAGATAGTCTGCACTCCCCACTCGCCAGAAATGCGAAGAAAAATTGGTGATCTCAAATTTTTGTGTAAATTAACCAACGGAAATTCTAGAAGCAAATCCACTCGTAGCCAAATAAATTCATTCTTTAGTATTTAGACAAGTGGTTTGCATTTAATAAATGTACGTTCAATGATTTTCATCCATATTAAAGACCTACTTTCACGAAATCAACAGATTCATATGTCATTTGCATCTACTTCTTGGTTGCTATTGAAAACCGTTGCTGGAACCCAGATTGTCTGCAGGCATTCTACTCATATATACTGAAAAATATTTGTAATCTTAATTATCTAGCGTTTAATTTATGTTGTTATTCTTCTTTATTATCTAAAAAGAAACTAGCTCTTACTTAAAAATCCGTTAGCAATATTACAAGTTCTTGCTTTGAAAAAATAAATAAATAAAGAACTACTGTTCTTTTTCTAAAAAACTTGTTTTTGAAAAAAAGAACTTCTTTTAATTTATTTACTAACAGCGCTACACATAACAGTATAATAATGGCCATCTAGTAGTTATATTTAGAATTTTGTCAAATATATTAATTAATCATGTAACTCCGTTGGAGCCAATCCCCAGCAGCACACAAACGTTG
>JAGDQP010034772.1:0-11847 GCA_022664845.1 Lepisma saccharinum | reverse complement strand
ACCTATTGAGATCGGTACGATATGAAAGTGTATATTTATATATATATATTTATATATTAACACGCTAGCGGCCATAATTTTGAAGATATTTGAACCAAATTTTTATATGTTGTTTCTAGGCTTAATAGCTCGGTTAAGTTCGTTAATGAGCAAAATCGGTCGCCATCTTGGATCCAAAATGGCCGCCGAACCCATTGTTGTATAGAATACACAGCCTAAACCGCTGGGGCTATTGAAATCAAATTTGGCATAAAGGTACAACATCACTTTTTGATTATGAAAATATTACCTAATGAGTTCAAAGACGCCATCTTGGATCCAAAATGGCGGACCTAAAAATCCATTTTCCACGCCGTTTGAGCTAGAGATACGAAATTTGGCATAAAGGTGCATTATGACGAGTGGCTTAGGGAAATATCACAACATTTGGGAAAAGTCGCCATCTTGGATCCAAAATGACCGCCCAAAATCCCATTTTGCACACCGTTTGAGCTGGATAAATAAAATTTTACTTGAAGTTGTACTATCACAAGTAGGTCACGACAAAATAAGAAAACTTTCAAAAAGTCGTCAACTTGGATCCAAAATGGCCGCCCCAGAAACCCAATTTCCAAATTATTGAAGGTAGAGAAACGAAATTTTCAATGAAGGTGTATGACCAAGAGTAGGTTACAATAAATGGGGCAAATCTTCCCTTTGGGGGCGCAGCCAACCGTAGGAGGGTGAAGATGTACTCCGTGGTGGTGTAGTGCTGCAGGGAGATTTTGGTTAAGATAAAGGAGGCGCATCCTCTCTGAAGTTGAGGGGCGAGCCCCGGCTCCCAGCGAAACTTCGAAATCTACCTCAGCCTGTAGGCCTACCGAAAGGGATTTTTTCTTCTTATGGCCGTATTACCTTAAAACTAGTCTAGTTACCTTAAGTAATTAGTACTGCAGAAGTTATTTTCGTTTAAAAAAAAATCAGTTTGTGTCAGCCTGCTTTGGAATTCTCAGATATTAATTTTCATGAAAATTGTAAGATTTTTCAAGATGGCAGCCACTGTCGGACTTCCGAATTGATTGTTTTCTAAACTTTAGAATCGCACTTAACGCCCCTCGGAACCCATAAATACGAAATGTCACAGAAACTGGTCTCCTTTAAACTTGAAGTGTACTTGTGTGTCTCCAGTCCTCCATTTGATATGCGAGACTTTCATTCGCGAATCTTTCCCCCTAGCGTTTTAGCATAATTATTATAATTTCATACTCAGATAATTTTCCCCTTCCTAAATTCAGGAAAATGAACTCGTTACAAGAATGGCCAATTCCAGTAATTTTTTTTATATACATTTTAAGTCTGTTCTTTGATCCCTGCTAACCCTTCAAAATGCTTGGTCATTCTTTGAGAAGCACAGGTAAGGTCTACGGGGAGTATGGGTGCGTTACCGCGTACCCATAAAATTGAAAAAAGAAAAAAAAACAAGTGTTCATGCAAGAAAAGAAGGGCCAAAATTTCCAAAATTGGTACTTGGACAGCACTCCTGGATAGATCTTTAACTGTTAATAGAACAATAACTGTAAATGTATATGTCACAACTTATAAGAAACAGTCAATCATTCATCAACTCGAGAAATTTATTTCCTCACCTGAACAACTTTCATTCGTCGTTGACAACACACGTAAATTATCCAAACCCTTCGAAAACTTCCCTACAAATTCAATCTTGATCTATTTTCAGTACTTGTAGTTAAGATTCTTCTTTGTTCTCTCATTTAAAATTAATAAAACTAAAATTAAACATATTTTATGTTACACTCCCTCTAATACCGTACTGTAGTTTGTAAAAGCCTACTTTTAAATTTTTTACGTACTAAGTAATTCTTGTTTCTTGTTGAATAATTAGTGGCCGTATTATATCAGGAGGTAACAAATCTTCTTACAAATTTTATTGCAAAGAAGGTTCCAAACATTCGCTTAACTCCATGGAAATTAGCAAATTCATACAACAAACAAGATTTTGTTGATTGAAACTAACAACCATTGTAACAATTAGAAGATTCTATTTAACGATGAGCCCATGCAGGGGTGTGCTTCAATTAACTTAACAAAGGGTTCGGAATAAATATAAATATTTAACAAAGGGCTCGCACGAGTATCTGTGAGGCCCCTTCAGCATACCCCTGCAGTCACCTATTGTATATTCAACATCATAAACAAGGATAGGAACCTTTAAAGGATTTTAAATTCTAAGTCCAACATTTTTACATTTGGTCGCACAGCAATTCAAATAAACTAATTAACTGAAACATACAAACGAAACTAGTACAGTCAAATGTTGTTATCTGTAGCATTTGCATGAAAATTATCCAAATAGGATGGAATAAATATTGTTTAATTTCTACATTATTTACTTTTCATGAATTCCTGTTTGAAATTTACACTGTATTGTTACATCAAAATTGTTATAACAGTTATAATATTTATTGATTGCTTTGTTGTATGTGGTAAAGTTTGTTTTCAATTTAATTTCTATATTCATCACATTGGAAGTTAGATGAACAAGTACTTAGCAAATCTCTTTTCAATCCCTGTTCCAACCGAAGCATTTGTTGTGAGCACGAAAATCTAATGCAGACAACAGATTACAAATCTGAAACATGTACCAAACTCAGAAACAAATTTCGAATTAAAGCCTTTTTATGTTTATTTATGAGCTATACTGGCACCTTGATCTAAATACGTCTCAAGATGAGGAATTACATCCTTAGGCGAGTACAACTTCCTCAGAAAGTTGGAGAAAGTTGCATTCAGATACTCTAATCTAGGTACCATCTCGTCAAGCTCAATTAGAATTGCCGGGAAAGCACAGATTGGTCTTCCTCCGTTCACGTAAAGTTACATTTAGGAAAGTTCAAATTCTAAAGAGGATTTTTTCTTTTCTATTTTAAAAAAAATACATTTTACGATTAATATGTGTGTTTAGTTAATAATTTAGTAAATATTTGCATAAGGAAGTGTATCTGGTATCTGCCGCTTGTGAGATACTGCTGCATTTTTTCTTAAAGTAACTGGATGTAAATGAAACAAGTGGTATTACGAAATCAGAAAGTTCTAGTAGTATCGTTCTGTTGAAAGATATATTGGCTAGTGAGTGTGGAATTTAGCTTAAAACGACACAGATAGTAAATAATAGCGCCTGAAAATGCGTGTTCGTTCCAAAAACGAATCTTTCCACACCTTAATTCAGAAAATCTTACGAGACTGAATGAAAGTTCTCCACAACTTCTACTACGAACTCGCGCGGTGGTTTTGGCAAATATACTTAACGATGACAGACGATGTTAATTTATAAAAAGGAAATGGACAGTATCCGCCATATGATGAGAGCATAAGAGAAAGCGAAAGAATCAATAAATAGCGAATGATGTCATAGGACTTGAAGTAATGTTTTGATTTCGTTGTGTATTAATAGGACGTGAATGTAAGTTAATGTCTGTGTTAAATTGAAAACTTCACTTCAGAAGATCTGATCTAAGCATGTGCTATAAATAAACTTAATTGTATGAAAATTGTTAGCTAAAGAGAGGCCAGGAAGGAGGGATGCTTGGGAGCTATCAATGCAACGCATTCCTTCTTCGAATTACAGTTTTATAATTTTTTCCGCGTCTTTCATTTTGCACACATGTTCTTCATCAAAAATTTGCGTAAGTAACCTTCTAACAGTAGTGTTACATGACAAGCGTCATATCATCCAGCAGCATGGATTTAAAAAAACACACATTTCGAAATGAAATTGTTGACAAATGGCGTAAGTCGTTCGTTATATCTTAAGTTGGTGTGTAAAATTAAGAAAGCATATACGTATAAGAGTAATGATGATTCGATGCTCCGGATCCACATCCTTCCTGCAAAATTAATACACATTACGGTTTCGGTGGGAATATATGTGCGTATGCAGCGATTTAATTAGCATATACCAGCAGTGAAACCCAGACTCGCGTAGTACGAATGGCAGCATGTCTATAGTGTATGTGTTGAATAAAACTTTGATAAACTTCATTTTATACGGGGCATTTTAGTAACTATGGACTTCGGCCCGTTACGATGTTATGAGTGTAGTATAGTTTAAAATCCATAAACATACCTACTTGTCCCAGGGAGAAATCGAACTTCCCAGATACCACAGTAAACTTGCAACGAAGCTGGTATTGCAAGTCTCCATACTTGCAGCAAGTTTGGCATTGCAAGGCTGCAAACTTGCTACAATCTTGCAGCAAACTTCCTATTTGACCAATGACAAATTTGCTACAAACCTTTCAGGACAAACTTGCTAAAAACCTTGTTTCTAAAAACGTTCGTAGACGAATATCGAGCCTCTGGCGAGAAAAGATTTTAGTCTTCAGTGAGATTCGAACTCTCAATCTTCAGTTTGTTCGTTTGTTGTCCGTCACTCTACCGATTACTCCAAGGGCTCTTCTGTTGGAAGAAGTACATTTTACTAGTCTTTTTATGTTAGGAAAAACAGTTTCTGGAATAAAGGCATTTATCTAGACTTTAGTTCGAAACTTGAAAACCTTATTGACCCTGTGTTAAAGTAGAGCTATGAAGAAAGCTGATTCGTGATTTTTCATAACCGAGTCATCTCAAGAGTATCATAATGATGTTCGCTTTACTGTTCGGGTCGATGGCATTTCTTAAACAAACAGGCTGCCAATTTCCCAGATAACACGCTAATTTAAACCAAGTTTCGACCAGCCTTCATTTTTCTTTACAGTGATATTTTCTGCTGGATTACTAACTAGAACAACGGAGTTTAAAAAATCATATTTTTGAACAACTTGTTTTTCTAAAAATTCAAATTCAAATTCAACACTCATTCATGAGCATCTGATTTGCTCTTAAACTGTCTGCAAACGGGGTCCAACGCCAAATCACGCCCAATCATTGTTTAAGTAGAAGAGCTTGCACTCTTCAATGTCTAATGCAGTATTGCAAAAAGAGAAATGGCCTCCTCCATCGGATTATTAAGTATAATGAAAGAAGTTAGATCCATCATTACAGCCCTTAAGTCAAACGAACACCAATGCAATGAAAACCATTTCCCAGCAAGAAAGAAATCAGTCACGTCACTGGTTGGTAACGTTCTTCCAACTGTACTTTGGGATGCATCTGCTGGTTGATTTCCTGTAAATGGGCAAAATAATTTGGTGTGGTGTGGTTTTCATGATCGGGTTACACAGTTCTGATTGAATTATTCAAAATATTTTTGACAGAATTTCGTGTTAAGATACTATAACACATGCTCATATAAATCACATTTCATATCGATATCGGAGAAATTCTTTTTCATAGATCAACTTTCAATTTCTCAAAATTTGCTTCTCGTCAGTTAACGGTTTCACTACGAGTCCTTGAAATGATGGTACTCAGTTTTGCCGAACACTGGAAAACCAAACAAGCGTTCTGCGTCCTGCTTTGCTCTCCACTGCACCGGTGTCGTCTTTCTTAATTATAACAGCAGTCCTCTCGCTGCGGCGCAAACACAGGCCAAACCTACAGACTTTGGTTCGAAATGTATTGTTCATCCTCCATGTAGTCTGGATTTGGCAACCAGTTGCCTCCATATTTTAGTAAAACATTTGTCATTTTTACGACAATGTGAATGCATAAAAGACGCAGTAAAGAGTGCGTTACGGACCGAGAGCTGCAACGCTGGAACAAATGCCTTGTTGAGCGTAACTTACACCGAGAAGTTGACGAATTATGTGGCTAGCCAACACTATACACTATTGTAAATACAATGGTAAGAAAATTACTAACTAGGGGAAACATATTCGTCACGGAGGGTTAAATATGTGATTGATTGCTATTTTCTGTTCACGCAGAATGTGTTTCTGTAGTTTCTTCCGCTGCCGAGAACTCGGAAAGTCGTAATGTTTGAAACAAGAAAATAGAAAAGCGTGCATATGCAGAATTACGTTATGACATTTGAAACATTTTAAAAAATATTTCCTTCAGTTTGGCAGCTATACTAGGGTAGCCAAGTTCACTCATTAACAACAAATCGAAAGCATTTACTGTAGATCACAGAAATAACACGTTGAACAAGAAAAATGCATATGCAGTATGGAATTATATTTATGAAAACAGTGACGAACGCGCAATAACTCAAAGTTCTCAAGTTGATCGTATTATAAGTATTTTTTGCATGCCCGTGTTTTCATAAATACCGTATCACAGTTAAGTTCTACAAATGCATATAAACTCGGTGCTCTTGGCGATCAACGAAGGTACTGAAATACTCTCTCTGTGTGCAGTTTTTTTTAAATAATCATATTACGTTCAAACCGCAAATTAATTAATTTTATAAATTTTAAAAAATGTCGGTAAATTTCCTTAAGTGCAGTCTTGTTTTCACATCGTGAATTGTGTTTTAATTCGTTATTAGATTGCTTTGTCTTGCTCGGGTAGCAAAGCGAAGCGAGAAACCGTTGTAAACGAGTCAGAGAGTACGAATCAATTAACCTTTCATAAGAAAAGTAATCGTTCAAAGACATGAAGAGTGCACAAGCGTTTCACGCTATATCCCAATTTATTAAAATATTTCCCAAAAGAGTACACAAATGTTACAATTTGATTGAATAGGATGAGATAGTTTGTCACAGTAGTTGTATACTGTTAAACTACTTGAAGCGAGTGGAGAGGTATCAAGAGACTAGTTGATATTAACGACAGACCGAAACAATGAGAAAGTTAAAGAATTTTAGAAATAAAAGAAGAGATAAATGGTCCACCTCTGGCCACAAGAGGATCAGCTCTCTTGATGGTGGTAGTTAGTATTCTCATGTTCTTCTGTGGACTGTCTGGAAATTTTCTTGAATTATACTTGGACTGTCTAGAGTTGATTTCTTGCAGTTCGTTGTGCGACAGAGCAGATCAGCGCTGTTATCAACCTGTTGACATTTGATTTCTTCTGTCTGACACACCTGAATAAAGTGTGCTATGTGCTGTCCTCAAAGCAAATGGAGAATATTTAGACTTGGGAATGTGGAAGGGTTGTTGACAACGTCATCGGCCATGTAGAGCAGTGGTTTGGTGCTTTCCTATCTGCTACGCTTTTACCTTTGTAGTAGGCGAAACTATCGCTGGTTAAAGTTTAGTTTACTCTGTATATTATATCAGTATAAAGACCCTTTCGGGGTAAAGGAAAGAGTGACGCAAGAATTCTACTCACAAAAGAAGTGAAATCCATTTTACGAGTGATTTTCTTTGTGTCACTATGGCGGAATCGTTTCCATTGTAATAAAATTAACGGATTTACTATTCTCCCTTTCGCCATAGTGGCACAAAGAAAATCATTCTCAAAATTGATATCACTTCTTTGGTGAGCAGAATTCTTGCGTCACTTTTCCCTTTACCCAGAAAGGGTTTTTATACTGATATAACTTATTTTGTAAGGCTGTCTGTTAAAAAAAGTTCATAGTCTTCATACAAAAGGTCGATTTTGGACCATAGTAGGTTCCGTATCTCGAAAACGGTAACTCCTATCAAAAAAATAAGCTTCGATTTACCCCAACTTGTTGGAGCCCGCAATTGACACCCAAAACCCCAGTACAACCCTTTTGGGGCTAAAACAAAAAGACAAACAGAATCACAGACACACTTTTCGATCGTTCTGCTAAAAAAAACTAACTTTTGAACCCCTTCACCGATTTTGACGTGCGATACACCATTTGAAAGGTATTGAAGCGTAGATTAAGATTCCGCAAGTTTTGGCAGCCTATATGGTCTTTGGTCAGTGCTATCATCAGAAATGTAAAATTCTGAATTTGTTTGCACCGCCCTAGGGGGTTCCAGGGAGGTACTACCGACCCATTTTTTTCTTTGTCTTAGTATGGCAAAGAGCTTTCAAATGCAAGTTCAAGCGTCAAAATTGGGCTTATAGTTTTCTAGATCCGAAACTAGCCGTATACATGTGAGTGCCGCTAACAGACTCATTTGTCAGCGTCACTCGAAGAACTACCGTTCTTCAAGACTACTACTTTAATTGGATACTTACAATATTGATTAGATTGGAAAATTACCAGCAACTGAAAAAACATCAAAACTTTGAAAGTCATAGAATGTTCGTTTCTTTCTTGCTTATCGTGGAAAATCAGTTGTTACTTTGACAATTCATTGCTATGCTTATGTCGTGTTTTGCTTACCGGATGTCCGTAGCTCAGTTGGTAGAGCATTGTTTTTGTGTTCTGGAGATCTTCGATACCAGGGCCGACCATCCTTACTTGGGATTGCCCAGGCCTTTTCTCACTCACACCAGTCAAATGTTGGATACTACCTTCAAATTAGGCCTTGGCCGACTTCTTCTAGGATGCTTTCCCTTACCTTATCGCGGCTTGAGTTATAGAAATAAAAGGTCAGAGATAAATTACAAAGGTCACAAATAAAATTTAGTTTAATTTGTGTTTTACTTTCTAAGGTTAATGTGAAAATAAATTAAGGAAATACGGAAGTTAAGAAAATAGGTTCAAATCAAGAAAAATAGGGTTTCAGATAGGACCTGGGAAAAGCAGGGTTTAATGTGCTACCTGGGAGTTCAACAGAGCATTTTCTTGTTCAATGTTTATATGAGTAATTCTAACCCGTCCAACCGAAATTACTTACTTATATTGTAAAATTCAATATGCAGAAAGTATTCAAAATTGAAACCTTGTATGAATGCATATTTTCTTTTATTTTGGGACCCGCATTCCACCCCTGCCTCTTTGTATCCTTAACATAAGTCAAGTATCCTTAAATCCTTAACATATGCACTTTCAGGGTCGTGCAGCACGATCCGTTTTGATCTTTTTGCCTTGAGGCAGGCATGTCCCTAGAGATTCTTCGATTGCCGGAATTCCGACATTCCAAGAAGCTCCTATATCCCATTAGTCTAAGACTTCTAGGGTTGCGGGACGGGCTTTTACCAGGCGTCCAGAATGTTCTCCTGGTCTTGTTTGCTAGACGTACTTTTATTTACTTGTGGGGAGGAACCCTATCTATATATCCTCAATTTTATTATAAAAACATAGAACATAGATTACATAATACATTTACACAAGTACATATATCACATGGACAACACAGACGAGACAAACATAAACTTGAGCTTCTTCTTCTTTTCTTCTTATTCTCAATTCCTGTAAGTACAAAAGAAGGGAATTAGTTAGGTGAGGTGTGCGTGGGTTTGATGATAAAGCCACAAAGTTTTTCGCTATCCCTCCTTGGTATACACTTCCCTTCTTCTGGCACTGGTTTGTATCGTAATTATCTGTAAGTTGAAGTGTTCTATCACTTCTTCTGTTCGCACTACTTGCACTATTAGAATTCTCTTCCTCATTTACTCATCCACACTTAAACTTCTGCACTTTCGCTTCTTTCTGGATTCCAAAAGTTGGTGTAATTATGATTGCTACTAATTTATTTACACTTGCACATTTATACTTAGTTCCCCATCACCAAATAATTTCACATTTAACACATTCCGAGCGTCTCTTGTTACGGATTCCGCCACAAGGCGCTCTTCTACCGGGTTCTGACAAGATCATTTGTTTATGTTCTTTGCTGTTTTTATGTCATAAGTTCATTTTACGGTAGACATGGTCGTCGCGGCCCCGCGAACGCGCACACGTGCCAGTCAGCCGGGCCATCTTCCCTTGTATTGTTTTTTATTTTCCCTATGCTGGGTGGTCCACGATATTTCTAAATTTCTTTTAATGATAATTTGAAACTTTTTGAGTTAAATCTTTGAGGGCTGCCGCAAGTTCCAGTGTTCGCAGAGCCTTCTCGACAGGTATTTCTCTCAAAAGTTATCTTTCTTCTACTACGAGGTGCTCTGTCTCTCTGCAATACAGATTTATGTGTTATGGCGTGGCCACCACCCCACATGTATGACACAGGTTGTCTTCTGCAATATTCATTGCATGTAGCTTCTGACGAAAGGGGCCAGTGATATCCAACTTCAGTTCCATCCGCTCTTCAATATCAGGAAAAATGGAGAACAGTCTTCTTCCTTTTTCAATTGTTTTCCACAATTCCTGCCACGCACTGTTTATAGCTTTGTTGACTTCAGCTCTAGTCTCAGATGGTCTATGTAGGAGGTTAACGACTTTATCCTGAATATATTTTTTGATCGAGTACATGGCTCCCATCTTCTTTACCTGGAGATGTAGTGGGGGAGGGGGACCGCCAGCGCGATCTGGAGTGCCTCGACCGATGTCGTCCAATATGCGCCCGACATTCGTAAAAGTATTTGCCGTTGAGCTCTGTCTATAATTTGTTTTTGCCTTTTATCATCGAGTCTATTGCACCATACACTAGTCGCGTATCCCACTATTGCTCTTATGATGACATCATGGTAAATGTGTATTACTTTCATTGGTATTTTTAGATTATTTACTGCTATGTTAACAAATTTGTGTGAAATTTTTATTGCCTTATTTTTTGTTAAGCTTGTGTGCGTTCTGAAGTCAAGTTTTTTGTCTAGAATCAGTCCCAAGTATTTTAGATACTTCTCTCGTTTAATTGTTTTACCATTTACTTTAATTATAGGTCCTCTTCCGCAATTTAGTTTTCCTTTGAATAATTCATATTTCGTTATTTCAGAAGATATTGTTAATTTATTTGCTTTTCACCATGATGTCATCATTTCTATTACATCGTTTGCTTTGTTTGAATTTCCAATCGACTATTTCCCTTGATCACCACTGCTAGGTCGTCCGCGTATCCCACCACCCTCTGTACCTGCTGCATCCTATTCAATACCTCCAAGCACGCTAAAATACTAGATCCCAAAAGATCGGACTCAGCTGAGCCCTGTGGGCATCCTCTTGTAGAAGTCTTAACCACAACGCCGCCCGCTGTATCTACTTCGTTTTTTTGATCCTGAAAGTAATTTTGTATTAACTTCTATAGTTTGCTGTTGATTTTAAGCTTTCTTATTTCTTCTAACAGTGAGGGCCACCATAAGTTATCAAATGCCCCTATAATATCGCAGAAAATGTCCATTACATATCTGTAGGTTTCGTTTCTTAAAGCATATACTGTATGTTACCTACGCTATTAGTTGATAGCATCCTCTGTAGATTTTTTTGGGCGAAAGCCGTACTGTAATTTGCAGTTTTCCAGGTTATCTCTTTTTGGTTTATTTTATAGCCAGTTTTTAAAAAACTTTGCTTATTGTATTCAAGAGGCATATACTGTAGGTCTATAAGATTTTGGATTAAATTTACCTTTGTCCTCACTTTTCAAGAATATTACCAAATTTTCTACCTTCCATGAAAGATTGACTGTTACATAGCCACTACAAAGGATAAACTCCGGACACTCGATGTAGTTCCTAAGCACCTCCGCGTAGAGGCGCTGCACTCGCTTTGGACGCTTCCTTACAATTTAGCTGTGTTGGTAAATGGTAACTTGCACTCAATCCATTACTATTTTTATTGCTTTCTACCCTTTTCCTCAATTCCACTAAAAGCTTAACTGTAAATAGGCAACAATTCCAAATATAAAAAATCCCTTTCGGTAGGCCTACAGGCTGAGGTAGATCTCGAAGTTTGTTTTTATTTTCAAAAATTCAAATCTCGCCCTAAATATGAGAGCTATCGAGAAATTATTTATTGATTTGTAGATTATTCATCAAGAGCTGTTCAACGATACCCCACAAGACCTCCTTTATCTTAACCAAAATCTCCCTGTAGCACTACACCACCATGGTGTCTCCATCTGCACCCTCCAACGGGAGGCTGCGCCCCCAAAGGGGATGTTTGCCCCATTTATTGTAACCTACTCTTGGTCATACACCTTCAAAGAAAATTTCGTTTCTCTACC
>JAGDQP010034771.1:0-19926 GCA_022664845.1 Lepisma saccharinum | reverse complement strand
AAGATTATTTAAATAGGTATGTAAAAGTAGTCAATTTCACTATTACTAATTTTTGTTAATTGCGCTACTTGGTCTCCTGATTATTGACGTACTAATGAATCCAGTACCCCGCACACACGTTGACAAAAGATCACGGCTACGACAGAAGATTACATGCAATACAATGGTTTAAACCAGTTCCATAAATTATTTTACATTCAGTCCACATAGGTGTCAACCCTATAAGACAACCCAGAACGCAAACACTTTCGTAAAATGGAAAATGCTTGAAGTATTGTTCAAAAAACGTATGAATATGATAAGTACACGCACGAGCACACATAAGTAACGGGGAACTGCAACTCTATGCGTTTACACAACACACATGCTGTAACACAAAGGGAAATCGAATAATAACGAACGGCCGTAGCTCAGTTGGTACAGCGTTGGCCTTGCATTCGCAAGGTCCTGGTTTCGCGACCAGTGGCCACCCAACCTAAGCTGTTTCCTAGCCTCTCTCGGTCGCACCAGAAAAAGATGGGATAGTACCTTAGATAACGGACTATGTTAGGTTCCCTGTTACATCCCTGGTAGCTGATTTACCTTTGACTGGGTCCCTGGGCTGCAGACCCTTCAGACTCCTCCACTCTAAACCGGCTATGAAAAAAAAATCCTATGTAAAATGGTCTTATGAGTTGTATTTGAGGGTGGTTGTTGTTGCTATTACTGTACAATGGTTTCCCAAGCGGTAAAAAGAATGTCACTTTACATTTCATTTAGAATCAAGGCATTTTCCTTTTCTCTCGTCAAGGCATGGGTGCACTTAAAACCCACCTGAAACAACCAGCATGACTAATCACCTCGGTTTATCAGTGATTTTCCCGGATTTCTTCAAAGTTCATGAAAATTATATTTTGGTTTTTGAGAAGCAGCATTTTTAGAAAATATCATAATTTATTTATTATTGTTAAGCCTACCTGAAACCATTTATTGTTATTTTTTGTATATTTGGCTTAAGTAAAACTTTACAGCATAATCGTATAGTTGTTATCTGATGCACGAACTTAGCCCTAGAAAAAGTCGGATGTGTCCCGGGGATAGCACTTTAAAAATTAGGATAAGTCCCTGGTTGGCTAAATAAAAAGTTGGTCAACGCAGAAGCCATTAAAATATGTAAGTGTACAGCTTCATCTGCACTCTCGTGACTCACTGATCAACACTTACATAACAAAGGTAGGTGAGAGTGTAGGTGTGCTCTGTGAAGAAGAAAAAAAGGAACGGACTCAGAAAGACAAAAAAAAATGTATTCTCACCCTGCGCTGACTTTTTCGATTGAGTTTTCTCTGTTTCGTTTCTGGCTGCGCCTTCATCTGACGCCAATTCGTATCACGAAACGTTATACAAATGGTGCTGCATGTCTTGTAAGTACTATTGCGTGTTGACGCCACTTTCTTGAAAATATCAAGGCACTCCCTATTATCCAACGCGAGAATAAAATATAGAAAAAAGAAAATATAATCTCCAAGATGAAATCAATTCCAACTGGGAATCATGTTCAAGCACAGACCACATAGTGCACACAAAATATCACGATACTGAAACATGCAATAACTTGCCTCCCCCTCCCCCTATAATTATACAATAGCAACGAATTGGGGGGCAAATAATCAATGTACTCTTTTAAGTAGAACATTTCTCCAGTTGTCCTGTTGCTCTAATTTGAAAAGAATATCATCAAGTGCACGCATGACGAAATTACTTTATAACAGGTAAGAAATCTGACTTGTCTATTTCCTTAGGCCATATATACAAATGCTTGACAGGCATTTTAACAAAATGGAATTGGTTATGGAATGCTGGAGTGTAATCAAGCAGAAGTAATATTCTGAATTGTGTGATTTCTGTGAAATTTTGAAACCACCAATCCGAAAATAGTGTGTACTATATCTTCTTGGAAAACAATAACGGTAAAAACAGAAAGACAACAAAGAAGGAAATACGTACTCACATAGCAGAGTACATCCCTGGGACGTCCCATTTAGATCCCATTAACGTCAGATTTCAAAAGCTCCCATAGCGATGTCCTAAGGACGTCCGTGGGATAACTCTGTGGGCAATACAAACAGTTCATCCCGTATGGATGTCCCCCGGAAATCCGTGCGGGATTTCCTACCTGGAATTTCTATAAATTAAATCGACCTTACTATTATTATTATTTAATTACTTATAACTATACGAAGGATATGCCTTCGTATAGTTATACGAAGGATTTATTATAACTATACGTCCCATGGATGTAAACGGGACTTAAACAGGACGTCCTACGGACGTCCCGATATCCTGCCAGGAGATCCGTCAGATATCCCTGGGACGTCATTTTGCTATGTGGGTACAGTCACAAACAAACAAATATGCTAAACAGCGTTCAATTTGCAGGGGTGGTGTGGTGGCTGAAAATTCATCCTCTCTGCAAAACTTTTTGTTTTTTGAATTTATTTTAAAACCTTTACGCATTCTTCTGTACTGTGTTCCTAAATATCCTCCCATTGTGGGATAGAAACAAGCATAAAGTACCGTACTTTACGTGTCTTTAGAAATTGCCCATATCGAACACTGAAGTGTCACTGAATTGTTATTAACGTCCTAAAAGAGCTGGTGAGCTGCTGAGGACGGGACCTACAGTTTTTGTAAAGTGGGATCCGAACCATCCCCTTCAATGGATCCCGGTAGGAACTTAACCCCTGACCGCGCGCATAGAGTTGAACTTTCATGTACTGTATATATACATTCTGTAAAAAAAAATGTCACATCATTCACAGACAATATGTTTGCACGAAGCAACCTGTTTTGACAACCTGCAGTGCTTTTAAGGATAATGTAAAGCAACGATCTCCAATAAAAGATGGCAGCACTATCTCCGTATATGTTTAATGCATTCTTATCATTGCACGAAATTTCCTTCCTGCTCCTATAAATTCAAGCCTAGAGAGTTCAAACTTCCAAGGAAGAAAGTTCATAACCAATTCAAGAGCATGATCGATGCCGATTTTTTATTTTCGTTTTCCTTCATTGTTGAAATCGCTTCATTGTTCTTGTGAATATCAAAACCTATAATATTGAAGCTCTTTCAACAATAAACAAAAAAGAAAATTATAAATCGGCATCGATCATGCTCTTGAATTGGTTTTGAACTTTGTTCCCTGAAAGTTTGAACTCTCTAGGCTTGAATTTGTAGAAGCAGCAATGAAATTTCGTGTAAGAATGAAAATACATTAGACATATACAGAAGTAGTGCTGCCATCTTTTGTTGGAGATCGTTGCTTTACATTAACCTTAATCATTCTATTCCTATACGCTTTTAAAGTAAATACCAAGTGTTGCCATGTAGAAAGATTTAACAGCCTTCTCTGAGCATTTAGACGTTGCCTAAAAGGTTCAAAAGAGGATTTCGACGTTCTTGACAAACTGTGGATCTAATTTTGATTTTTACGAGTGAGTTTCGAGAACTTGTGTTCCTCTTTCTTTATTGTGATTGTTCATATTGAATTGTAGTCATTTTTTCTAATATTGGAATACACTGGTTCAAACAGGGATGTATCCGTGGTACCATTGTAACAGTAATAAATAAATAAAAAAAAAAAACTTAATTTCACCCTCCACAGAACAAGCAATCGAAATTTTTCACAATCAAATTAAGCACCTGCATCTATAATTTACATTAAAAAAAAAAAAGAGATGAATTTGAGAAATCAAATTTAATTTCGTTTATGAGTTTAAAATTCATACTTTCCACTTAATAATTCACATATTCTGCATATATTATTCCCTTGCTCTTTCATTATTCACAATTTTGTGGTCTCGATTTCGAATGCACAGTGGAAATGAACCGCACATTTGAATTCAGAGGGGAAAACAACAGAGGAATGTAAACAGCGTTCGTTTGTTTTGCTGTTGTTTCAAGCTTATCGCGCTTGGAATTTTGAAACAAAAATTTTGTGCAAAGCATAGTTAGATATACCCAAGTGGGAATTTTGCTGAACGAATGGATTGGGACACTTATTCGGTTTGTGATGCGGACGTTATCGAATTGTGTTGACCACCACCAAAACCCAACACGTTTGCTGTATTACACATGAGGCAACGGGGTCTGTTTGCGTGGGAGATTTCAATCGCTTGTGGTTCTCATTTGGGGGAACGTGGAGTGGGAGCATTAAAAATTAATTTGCACCACAAAAGAGTACTGCTCGGTTGCATTGTTGTGGTTGTAGAGCTTTTCCTCCCCTTCCCCTTTCCCCCACTTCAGCCACGCTTCCCTGCCCTCTTGTAGCGACCAACAAACAGCCTGATCGTCTTTAATTGAGTTGCACGCTGTTATTACGAGGCTATAGTGTTATTAATGCGTGGCAAATAGCATCACCTGGTTTTCGCACTCTATTGCCTTTTAGCTCTTCACTCCAACAAATTCACATACACACATACATTTGTACATGTTCATGTACACACACGTGTAATCACACACAAGTATTACACATAAAAAACGATGTACTACACTTACGACATGTGATGTACTGCAAATGTTACAACTCTAAACCACAAACTAAACTGCTTTTTTTCTTTTCTCTCTTTTTCGTGTAATGAAAACATGCATCACGTCTCATGGAATACTTTCCAACGAATATATATTTTTACGAAGGTACGCTAGTTACGTCATTTTTTAGCAAAAGTTTTTTTTTATTTTATTTTAAGGCGTATATTGCTTTATCAGAGAGACAAGCTTAAATTATTACTCAGAGAGACAAGCTTTGTACTCAGGACATGGCCAACCTGACAAAGTTTTCTCAGTGGTACTTTCAAAATAGGACCTGGCCGACCTCCTCTCCCCTTCCTTATTCCACCAGAACCAAAATTCCCTAAACGTTACAAATAAATCCCGAATTTGACACTATACTACCAAATGAACTGGACCAAAACAGTATGTACATTACTTACTTACTTATTGCGTGTACATTACTTCCTTTTCAAATGTTCCGACAGCGAGATGGATTTCTACCATATATATTTGTAACGAACCATACGAGTATGCTGGCACTGATGAATGCACGTTGCGAATTTAATAAGAGTCCGATTTTCGTGAAATGTCATATCTGAGATATCCTAACGCCGTAGCCCACATAGCAAAATGTCGTCCCAGGAATATCTGACGGATCTCCTGGCAGGATATCGGGACGTCCTGTTTAAGTCCCGTTTACATCCATGGGACGTATAGTTATAATTAATCCTTCGTATAACTATACGAAGGCATATCCTTCGTATAGTTATAATTAATTAAATAATAATAATAGCAAGGTCGATTTAATTTATAGAAATTCCAGGTAGGTAATCCCGCACGGCTTTCGGGGGACATCCAGGGAACTTCCATACGGGATGAACTGTTTGTATTGCCCACAGAGTTATCCCACGGACGTCCTTAGGACATCGCTATGGGAAATTGAGAAATCTGACGATAATGGGATCTAAATGGGACGTCCCAGGGATGTACTCTGCTCTAGAGTCCCAGGGATGTGCTCTGCTCTAGAGTTCGATTCAAGTCACAAATATTGAAACCAGAATATCAAGATGACAGCAGCGACCACTTCACTTTAAAATATTACCAGATTTTTCATAAAATTTCACATCTAGATGTTCCATGCGTCTTTGGGTTCCATTTTTAAGTATAAACATTTTGAATTCGAAAATCCTACCGAACACTAAAATATCATCTGATTTTCGTTTAATTTCACATCTGTGGCTTTCGAAGGGTGCTGAAATCAATTCTGATGTAAACAAATTCGAATCCCAAATCCCAAGATCGCGGCAGCCCCCAAAACACTTCAGTTTTAAAGCATCATCTGAATTTCATGAAATTTCATCTGAGGATTCTAAAGGTTGCCGAGTTCGAAAATAAAAAAACATTAGGGTGGCCATTTGTCATGGTTTTTGCTCAGACAGTCCTGCTTTTAGTTGTATCATATTAAAATGTTTAACCTCTCATCATTCTCATGGTTCCAATCTCAGACATTTTCCCCAATTTCTAATTTTTTTAGTAAATTTTACTACATTTCAGGATAGTCAATTTTATCCGCTAGACCGCTTTCAAAAAATCTAAATCTATCGAGAAAACACCTAAATTTGTTTTATGTTTTCAAGTCCGGTTAATTAAAAGAAAACCAGTAGTTAATGCCACATCATTTGCATTTCATTTAGTTTGTAAAAGTGTCCGGCTTTTTAAACATCCCATAATGGCTACCCTATACTTAACATGACAGTATCCCAAAATGGCTTCATGCAACATTATCGGAATTTCGTTGGACTTTCTACTCAGTCCATTATTCATTCTTCCTTTCTAACAAAATTAAAAAGTTATGTTGACAATATACATTTTTTTTTAAAGAATTCTTTCTTTGTAACCCTGATCAGTTTCTAACCCCGTTCTGTTCTTTTTCTAGTAAGATATACGGTATTCCTACAGATTTTTTTTTCTCTTGCACTCCTGGTTTAACTGCCATTACAAACGATTTCCGGACTTCAACGAATATAACACACTAGTCACCTTTTTACAAAAGAAAATCTTTTTTTTTTTGTGTGTGTGTGTGTGTGTAGGTGTGTGTGTGTGTGTATGTATGTATGTGTGTACAAGAGTTGATTTATCAATAAATTAAGCCATCTTCAGAATACGAATATCCTTTGTACTACAAGAAAAATATCTCTGGTGTATTTTAACATCGACGCATTAAATGCATTGAAACTAGAATTAAAAATTCTACTTGGTTATAGTAAGTAGTTCATCCTTGTTAAAAATAATAAATTCGCTTATTTATTTTGTCGGTAGAATTAATAAAATATAGGCACACAGAGGCAATAATCAGGAATTTTCCGTGGTGGGGGAATCTGTCATGCCTCACAGTGCCTAGTGATGGGCACTATCGAACGAATTTTACTATCGAATATACAACCGATAGCGCTGAAAAACTATCGATAGTTTTTATTCGATAGTCCGATAGTTTTCTTTCTGGCCATTTGGTTTTGTTCGTTTCGCTTACTGAACTGCTGGAAATGGTTTGAGTTGAGGGAGACTGGAGGAGAAAAAAGAAGGAAGCACAAAACAGCATTCGAATTTAGGGTAAGAATGCCCTCCGGCAATGACACAGCAAAGAAACACTCAGAGGGGCGAAAGAGTACTGTAAATGTTTGAAATACAACCTGCTTTTTCTTCCCCCGTCCCTTCTCGTATTTCGCTCTTCATTTTGAAGGGGAGAGAGCAGCAAAGGTTTAGCCACCCGAAAACATTCGATAGTGCTCTCCGATAGTCCTCATACAGCTTCAAAATACAAAAAACATTCATTCATTCACTTGTTCGGTCGGTAGTTGCCAATGCTTTTGCTGGGAGAGGCCCTCGCCAGAGAATAAAAAAAGGCTTTTTTCGATAGTCGTCTCCGATAGTTCTGTTTTGTTATGTCCCTGAAGTGTACATAAGGTTCATATTTATTCGCTGTTTTTGGACTTGCTGTGTGGCCCCGAAGTAGGTCTCAAATCTTCACTAGGGAGGCCCTCGCGAGAGAATAAAAATGGGCTTTTCCGATAGTCGTCTCCGATAGTTCTGTTTCGTTATGCCCCTGAATTGCACATAAGGTTCATATTTATTCTGCGCTGTTCTGTGGCCCTGAAATAGGCTTCAAATTTTCACTTCAACTTTCCCTCTATTGTGAAAACCAAAGGCATATTTATCCATCACTGCTGCTGTGAAGCCTTGCAGTATGGGTTTGTGGCGAATGAAATATTTCATTCGATAGTATATAACAACTATCGAATAGGTCCGATAGTCAAGAACTATCGAATAATTCGATAGTTTTCATTCGATAGTGCCCAACACTAACAGTGCCAAGATCTTTGGTCGCACCAGCATCTACAACTAAGCAGGTCCGAATAGCTAAACTTGAATGCTTTCCGTATGCACAACCCTTGTGAAAGTTGTTACATATTAATGTCAACACATTTCATGTTGGATGTATGGGAGGCAACACCTTTTTTTTTTTTTTTTCAAAAAAAAAATGGCGCATTTAAATAAGATGGTATGTCTGAATAATTTCAAAAAGGGAAGCAGGGTAATAATGTATGGGGAACTACCTCACATGATGCTGGAGAACTTTTCTCAGCTGGTGGCAGCTCCATATCTTCCCCCCACATCATCCTACCATGCTGCAGTTGACAAAAGACTAACGATATTCGCTCTGGTGGAAGTGGAGTGGCGCCACTGAAGCGTGTCGAGCAACGAGCTTCCGACGGGGAGAAGGGTGAGGAAGGAGGAGGAAAAGAATGAAGGGAAAGATGAGCCAGGGATGCCAGCATCACGCGAGATTTTCCTCACGTATCCCTACAGCCACAAAATGACGGACGAAAAACGAGAGGGAAAAAATACAGGGAGATGAGCAGCACGCAAAATAGTCTTGAGTTACAATGGCGCCATGCACGGTCCTATACACACTAACAAAGATTCAGGGAACGCTACTAAATATAAATACCTACACAAAAAAAGAAAAAGCAGATCAAAATAAGGAAAGTTAATAAAAAATTATGTTCACTGAAACATAAATGAGCGACTCCATGAGCACAATGCTGAACAAAACAAACAAAAATATAGAAATTGTTTTTAAGTCAAACATTTTCTCATTTCACACACTGAATTTCTATACACCATAAAACGAATAAATTAAAGTACGGTTGTACTCCAACCTTGCACTCCAAATTTCTCGGTATTTTTTTTAAAAATAAAAAGCAAAATCAAAATACAGCAAATGGGGTATTGCAGCAAAGAAAAATTCTACGAAACAGAGAGTTACTGGCCTTGATTGAAGGCATCTCTGCATTCATCTGGTGTGACTGATTGGTGTGGATCTCCAAGTTTCAAACTGAACAATCTTTCTCTGGTATCGACCTGAGAACTTTTCGTTTACAAGACGATTACAATGTAATTACTCGCTCTATTAGCCTTTTAGAACTACGCATACTTTTTTTTTATCATGTTAATTTTATGAACTCAGGTTAAAAGAATAAACCTATAGGGCATACTCTCATCATTGTGCATCTCCCAAATACGATCAGTTTTAAAGGACAAGGAACAGGACTTTCGATCTATCCCGAGGCTACAATGTTTCTATGAAACTGAATTTGGATCCACAAGATTTCTATTACACCAACCAATCAGAAATGAATCAGATTGTAGACTACTGTACTTGGTGCCAGAAAGTTAGCACCACACGGCAGCCAAATTAGGGATGGCCATTTCCGGAAAAATAATTTTCCGGTTCCCGGAAATCACATTTTCCGTTTCCGGGAAATTTTTCAGTCTTCCGTTTTCCGGAAAATGTGGCCATCCCTAAGCCAAACGCCTTGTACCATGGACGTGCTTGATGCACTGCCGTTGTCCTCTGTGGTGACATATGGTTCATTACCACGTGATACCACAACAGTTTTCTTCAGGGGTAGATTTCGGCCCTGGTCCAGCCAAGCCAAAAGTTTACAAGGGACAAAGCAAAATCAATAGTTTAATAAACCCCAGTAAAATATACAGTATAGGCCTATATTCAAGACGTGGGCCAGACAAAAAAGAAGAAGAAGAAGAAGAAACGGAAAGCCACCTCTGGTCTTCTTCTATGCAAAACATGTAGAACACAAAAATATAAATTGTATTGAAACGTTTGGGAATTACATTACTTCCTCAGTCGATGATATTGTAATAGAATTATAGGTTATCAACTGACTCAAGCCTGTAGCCTCACTACTGCTAGTCATCAGAAGAGATCATTGCGCCATCTACGATAGACCCTAACTTCGCTTCGTGGCTCAAGTACCGGAAGACTTTAAAACTTGGAAAATTCTTGATTTAAAGCGGCGAAAACGTCAGCAAGTATTAATTACATATTGAACAGAATTGAATCTAAAGAACCGCAATTTTCACCATCAAGAGTTAGCAACCTTGATACTGTTCAGAGGGGAAGGGGGGCAGGCCAGCCATTACCAGTAGCTGTCAACATAGCTCTGAACGCTTCATTTGTTTCTGGCGTGACCTAAGATCTTGGCAACGGGAAATGACGCACCACAATGAAAAGAATAAAGAATGCTGGAAGCGACAAATCGAAACAAACCGGAATGCCGTCCCGTCCTTTCACCCAGTCTCCCTTGTCTAGCTTTCTTGTTTGGCACTGACACATGTTTTATGACGCCGACTCTCCTCTTTTTTCCCTCGGCGAACAAACAAAGCGAAAACTTCCACTCTCTTGTTATTTGATCAACAAACAGAAGACGAACTCCTCCTCCCCCCCTGTTTTAATGCGGCTCCAAGTCAAATATTGACAAAGTTCGCACCACGGTAAAAACTGCTAATAGCCTCTTGTGCGCCCAGGATAGAAAGCGGCGTAGAAAATCGTGCGAACCAACCAGGGTTTCTCGCACATTGAACCACTTAGCTTGAATTTACAATAAGTCTTTCAGCACAGAGCAGTGACCAGAGAATATGGTCTCATTTTTCTTTTCTCTCTCGCTCCTCTTCTACGTTTTTCAAGTATCTAAAGCACTAATTCCTCTTGAAAATTATTCAACCATCCTGCTCGATTCATTGACACGTTCATCAAAGCTTTCACATTCTACATCACTGTGGATCACAGGAACTATTTGACAACACACGGCACGATTTACTTCCCACTATGCTCAGTTGATTCGATACCTACACGAACTTCTATAAATCTGAATAAATGAGAAGGAAGCAGATCTGAAGATAACTATCTTCAATTATAAAATATACTCGTTGTCTTATGAAATGAACTTCTATCAGAGTACATAAATATTAAATAAATTAAAGATAACTGTACAAATATTGAAAAGACCTTAGAATACAAAGTTAGATAAGTTTAAATAAATAAATAAAGTGGTCTAAGTCAATGACGTTATAGTCAATAACGTTTCGTCTCCAATGAAAGACCTCTTCGAGCACAAACACACACAAAAGAGTATAAAAATGCAAACAAGAAGAAAGATAAGAAGTAACAAGAATTTGAAATAAAAAGGAAGAAAATACTCAAAGGGAATCAAGACAGGAATAGTGCAGAGTGCTCTGAGGTGTCCTATCAAATTGAGTAACAAGGTGTCCTTGGTATTCCTGGGCACCTTGGGAGGTAAAGGCGGTCGAGAGTGGGACTGACCATCTCACATCACTTCGTGCCGTTGGTCGAGAATATGCGGGGCCACGGTGCCCCAATGGTATAGCGCTCACCTCTGGTACTTAGGTGGACAAACAACCTGTGCTTGAGTTTTCTCGTGGTTCCGTTTCCTTTCGCTTTCCACCAATCACCCCATAATCGTCCATTCGGCCTGAGAAAAATTGACTAAATGCCTTAAAATTAACGTAAAATTCGAGAATATGTGAAGGGCTACCCCCACATGCTCCATGTGCCGTTCAGAAGTAATGAGAAATCGAACCCAGATATAATTATCGGTCGGGTATTTTACCAATTAGGCTGTAACCACCAGAACCAACCTCTGTACATGTAATAGCATTTCCCTAACCTCAGCTCAATCAAGCCATCTGTTGGTATTGCATGTCAAGGCACTCCACTACGTGTTGAAATTTAACTGAGGATCTGTGCAAATCGTGTAGTACAAATTTCCTTTTACAAAAAGGCTCTGTGCATGGTAAACATGTTGAAGACTGTGGAATAATTTAGTTTCCGGAGGATAGAATAGATCCAGCAATTCTACTCATACAACATTGATATCAATCAACTCATTGTGACGAAAGAAGTTCAAGAATACCTCTATTGACTAAATACGTTTACCTTCTTTCGGTTTACAGCGCAGAATTGAGTTTCCTGGCTTACGTCATTAGCCTGGCGATTTTTTTTTTTTTTTTTGTTTTATCAAGTAGAGTTGATTGATATGAATGTTGTATACGTAGAGTTATACTGGATACCTCAGCCCTGGAAATGGCCAATTTGGGTATCAAGTAATTTCTTTTGTGATATTGAGTCGATTGATATAATATTGCGTGGGTAGTCGCTGGACCCTCCGAAACTGATTTGTCCAAAAACTAAACTGGCCCGGAAACCGGAAAACAACTACGAGATCTAGACTCTCGACTCTCTCCGTAGCATTTATTTTTCAATACATATATATATATATATATATATAAGGTCTTTGTGTGAAACGAAATTAACAAATCTAGCTCTGCCGTAGGCTATTGTACGATTAAAAAAAAAAAAAAAAAAAAAAAACTTAATGAAAATCTGCATACGTATTGCAGTACCTTGGCTAGCAAATATTGGTTTGTTTAGCTGGGAAGAGGAGAAATCGAATGTACAATGGTTAACCATGTTAACTCACATGATAGAGCACCCGCACAGGATACTTGGAGATTGGGTTCGATTCCCGATCAATCAAACCGTGCTCACATTATAAAAAAAAGCATTTGTTTTGATTTGGTGGTACTAGACACGCTAAATAAGACCGACACGAATATGCCTCGTGAAGAAAAAGAAACCTGAGGACTCGAAAAGTTAAATTTAAATTTAAAAAAAAAAAAAAAAAAAAAAGTCGTAACCGAAAAGCAAGGAGAAAGTAACTGAAACTCATTTGCCTATTCAACATCATCTTACTAATTAAGCTGCACCCATTGTTTCAACACACACACTTACACTCTATGGCGACATACGTGAGATAAGAGCTGATGCACTTATGCTCAAACAATAACTATAAAAGCAGTTCAAGTACCCAGAACACACAACGTAACTTGTGTTTTCAGTAGCACCGATGAATCGATAACAGTATTTGCATTATATTACAAACGATTAGTTTGTTTACCAACTAAAAAAGAAAGCACGACTCATAATACTGCAACACACCAAGTGTATACTTCCTTAAGAGTGAGTGTCTTTGCGGTTTTATCTCGAAATAACAGCACAATTAGTGGTATTAAGATAAGTACCACGTATGTGATGTTTTAGATAAGAACAAGAGGAAATTAAATATTTACTATGTAATAAGTTTTGGTATCTCGATGATTGTCGCTAAGCACCAAGGCGCTCTGTAAATGCGTCATGAAGAAACAAAAATCATTGTGTACCATCTTGTCAGAAGAGAAAATGGACGGGAAAACAATGAAGCGTTTGAACTGTTAGTCAAGTAATATTGACTTTTTTGAAATGGAAGGGAAAATGAAACTAAATGTTAACTCCTTTTAAGTATTTGTTGCTTGGGCTCGTTTCGCAGTTGAACTTTTATCGAAACATTGTGCAACTGATTTTTAGTGAAGACAAAAGCAAATAAATAATAAAGTTAAATTGGGAGTAGCTCATCATCACTTCTTTTAATTACTTTTATTTATTAGAAAAATTCTGATTCTAACGAATCTGCTTCTTCTGAATCAACGACATATGGGAACCTAAAAATTCTCTATCAGTCTAGACTTCTTTCCACATACTTATTAGTTCACAGTGAGTCGCCGTGGCTCAGATTGTAGCGCGTCTGACTACGAATCGGGCGGCTCGGGTTCAAATCTTTTTAAAGACTTTTCTCTTAGTGTTCCAACGCCTGGCGCTCTGAGGTGCATTCAGCCTCCTATCAAACTTGAGTACCATAGTGTCCATGGTATTCCTGGGCGCCTTGGGAAGGTAAAGGCGGTCGAGCGTAGGACTGACCACCCCACCTCACCTCGTACCGTAGGTAAAGAAAATGCGGAGCGCTACCTCCACATCCCCCATGCACCGCTCACGGTGCGTGCGATTACCTATTAGTTCACAAGCTCTGGAAACTTAGTTAATATTCTTATTAAGGAGTCCTCAATACTCGCGCCCCCACTTTTTTTTTATTTATTTTTTTAATTCCGGGAAAATGAAGAACAATAAGCCCACCAAATGCACTAATCCATATTTAGAACAGTTTCATTTATGTGAGAAATTTGAAAACCCGTAAAATATGACCCAGGTATTCGAATTTCTCACATTCAAATAGTGGGTCAGTTCACTCGATAGGTATTCTTGAGCATTATTGGGGCCGTTTTCCAAATTCATATTGTAGCTCGTCATTAGTCCGTTACTTTTTAAAATTTAAAATAAAAAAAAAAAACAAGTGGGGGTGGGAATACTGAAGCCTCTTAACATAACATTTCCAAAAAACCGGAGACATTGTCCTAATTGATATCAGCTGAATAAGGGGAAAATTAACATTCTAATAACTTCCAAAGCAACAGAGACCCAGATCAACTAATCCAACTTGAATACATAATACATTTCAGTAAATTAGGCGGAATAGAATAGGTGGACAATCATGTAATTAGAGATGGAAATCAAAAGATTTAACACAGACCATCACATCGTAAGCAGAGAAATCTGTTATTTATCATCAGATTTAGAGATATGAATAGAAAATTATTTACCGGCTACTTATTTGCGTTAACTAATGCCTTACACAGTCTAGCCTATCCTCACTCAAAGAATCTCTTCAGTCCATTTTGGATTTTGCACTAAACATATGCTCTTTTCTCCAACCTCAGGGCAGAAAAAAAAACACCTGACACTATTCATTAACCATAAAATGAAATGATAGAACATATGTCTCGTTAAGGACATTCATATTCAAGTGACGATATTACTGTTGACAATAGCTTACGGGAATATTCACTCAGACAGAATTATTTAAAAGAAGAAAAAAAACTTGCTCCAATAAAAATGTTATCAACTTCGTACAAGGAAAAAAAATGACAAAACAAGACATCAACTTACCCCAATAATGGCGTTGAGTTCCGTCATTGTGACCTGTTTCGCCCTTTCTACCGCCGTCGCCACCTGCTGTTGGTGCTGTTTCAAAGAAGAAAAAAAGCATATTATCATATTAAAGTACTCAAGACAACATATTAACATAACTACCCGGATCCTTTATCGCTAACATTCAGAAACTTCCGTTACATCTTATCTATCCTGTAATGAGAGCTCCCACTACTCCCTTGCAAATATCACACCTACCAGTATTCATATACAAAACAACAAATATTTAAATAAACTAATGTATTAACAAAGGGAAACGGATTTTTTTTTTTTTTTAAGTATACACGATTGACATTCTAAAAATATGGTCATTCACATTTAATGTATTCAATTAAAATATATGCATGGTTAAACTCAGTCAGTGTCTTTAGAATTGTTACGAAACATAATATTTTATCAGTTACCTAAGATACTAAGATACCCAATTCTAAAAACTTCACACTCAAAAATTCTATTGTAGTTACTTCCAACTTTTTTTTTTCCTTGAGAATATTTTTTAATACATCAAAGATGTATTAGCAGTTTTGTTAAGATTGTAAAATTCTTTCACATTAAAAAAAAAAAAAAAGACAGAAGTAACCTTTTTTTTTTAAAAATCAGTGAAATGCTGACATTGTAAACATATTAATTGCTGCATATACTATGTAACTCTTGAAACAGCTGTGTCTAATTGTAACTCCTTGTTTGTTGCAAACGTTACATGATGAAGATTCAAGACAAGAGGACAGAATTTTGTTATAATATTTCCTCGAAAATATGTGAGGATGAGAAATTTCCAACAAAAATATGGTGCTCGAATGAGGCTATGTTCAAATTGAACGGATATGTCAATTGTGCCATAATTATGTGTATGGCAACGATGAGTCTTCACACGTGATCTTAGAAAAAGATGTTTGTCACAAGGTATTCTTCGATGGTATTGTCAACCACTAATGATTACCTGCAAATTCTACAAGCTTTTTTCTTCTTGCATGACTGTGCACCACCACATTGTTTGAATTCTTTATTTATGGCCTGTAGGCATCTAAGGCTCAGGCCGGGATCGGCGAAGAGACTAGGACCTATGTTGAAGGTGCCATCCCGGCATTTGCCTGGTGTGACTGAGGAATCCCCGTGAAAAAAACCTGAAAGGATGGTCAGCCGCTGGGACCAAACTCACAACCTTCCGAATGCTACACCAACGCTCTACCAGCTACGGCGACTCGGTACCGTCATATTATAAACTGGGTGTCAGGGAAAGGTTGAACATGCATTTCGAAGGTAGATTGATCGTCCGTGGGCCACTGAAGTAGCCACCTCAATCTCCAGATCTTACGGCGCCTGATTTCTTTTCGTAAGGATGTCCTTAAGGATCTTGTGTACAAGAAAAGAACAAACCCAGTACCACTGACGAACTGGAGAATACAATTAAGAACAAATTCCCCGACATTAACCTAAAATTGAATCGGTCACTGCTAAAAGAAGATATGTGCCATTAAAAATACATGGCACATGTCTTCTTTTAACAATGACCAATTCAATTATATTTCGATAACCTTTGCGGTAACAAATGGCGGCGAACAAACTAGACTAGTCCCCATGATGCATGGAGCACCACTCTGAAAAGATGAGAAATCGCTCTTTGAAGTTTAAATTACATCCATAAAGCATCGGAAACCCACCTAAAAGATCACATTTTATATGCAAAGGGCGAGCGTCAGGTTTATACAATATTTCCTTAGATGATTTTAAGATTCAAAGAGTTAGTATTCAACCTGTTCAACGTAGCGAATGAGTTTGTAGTGTCTCTTTTGTTCATTCCTAGAGATTTTATAATTTTGCAAGTTGCCAGTTTTTAGAAGCGATGTATTGACGGGTGGAAGGGAATTAATTATTTAAGATCCCCAATTGCCCATGACAGAGTGACACCACTGGAGCTGCTCAGCATTGAGGGAAAGCTGATTCAAAATGTTGGGTACGATGACATAAGAGACATCTTTGCATGATGGAAACCAAGGAGGAAGACGCTTTAAAACTCTTTTTATGGCAATAATTACTAATTGTATTTCTGTATCATTAACGCTGTCTTTGTTTAATTTACTTTGAAGTGTTTTGTGTGAATACAAAATGTTTTTATTGCTTTCTTCTTCAGCGTAATTAATAAATCTTCCACGTGTAGACTACAGTAATTTAATTAAAATTACTCATTCTAGGGCTATGTATTCAATGCGATTATTTATTAATATTATTTAACAGTGTTTAGTAAATAACCACATTAGTAGAGTTAAATATCATTATTAAGTGGCGAGAGGACGGAGGAGACTAAATTCGTTATATTGTGAAATTGGAAAGGGAAAAGGGACGGGAGGGATAAATGGAATGGAATAAAGAGGGGAAAGGGGCGCTAGCAGAAGTCATGGGCCTAGGGCGCCTACACACACAAATCCAGCCCTGTATGTTATGTTACTATATGCGTTTATAGTTGCTCCAGGAAATCTATTTTATTTCGTAATACATGTTTTAGTACACATTATAAGAAAATTGGGGGAAAAACGTTATTTCTGCCAGTCCCTGTGCAACTGTTGTAATCATCCCGTTTCAAATCAATGTCAATCTTTTATTCGCCATATGTTTTTAAAAAAAGTTATGCATTGTAATATGCACTTTAGTCAAATTTAATTACCATCCCTGTCCTTGAAACAACACTAGTTTAATTGAATTATAATTTATACGAAAATTTTATACACAATTACAGAGAAACTAAGTGTCACCTCACCGCCCTTTAATTCAATCAGAACAAATGAACTCCAAAATTGCCGAGGACCTACATCTATAGTTAGTAACTTTTATAGAGCATACTTTACTCACCTCTTGAGAAAGAAAGGGAAGAATTTGGGCGATTATGGCATTCAGTCGTTTTGCTATCTCAGTCTGAAATGACAAAACACAAGCGAGAAATTAATAATCATAGTCAGAAGTAACCATACTCTTTACATTTTCATTACGACTAAAAACAGTTACAAATTAAAACAAAATATTAAAACTGAATCACCAAAGACCATTACTGAGTAAACGGTCGACGAATGAACATTGTGGTTCTATTAACTTTTGACCTTATCTTTAACAAAAACAGTACTTAGGGAAAATTCGTATAATGGAAATCAATAAACCACGTATCATTTGCCATGAATTTAAGGCCTACTTTTCTTAAATAAACACTATGTAGTTCTTCTGCCTTTTTCAACGTGTCTCTCACAATCTCAGAACTTCTTTCCGTATGAGTTATATGATAGATAAGAACGTATGATTTGGTAATGGAAGTGCCATTATCAGCCTAATGCTTGCTTGCCTATATATTCTCAGAGATGCAGGATTGACCAAATATTTGGTTTTATAAGAGACTGAACAGATATCAGAGACGGATGGAAATGAGGATATAATGGAGGTTTTTCTGTAACACACAGCGAAAGGGCGGGGGGAAGTAATACATGCTGACTCATTCCCAGCGTAGGTTTGCTGCGTATGCAATTACTATAGGAATATGCTGGCCGTCCTGAGTATGACTTCTTTATTCCAGTTTCCTCAGTCCCTGCAGAAGAATTACGAGAAGCTAAATTTAGAGGCTCTGACTGTTTCTTTCCTCATTCATTTTCCTGTGAAGCTGTGCTCCTCATGGGACGTCATCTTTCATTCTTGACATGCTTAAGCATCACATTCAGTATAATCCAGAAATAATTTAAAATGTACAAAAAATCAAAAGAAAATGAGTGAGACAATCCAAAGTACTGCAAGGATCAAACATTTCATGAGGCAACAGCAATGTTATGGCAGTGTCTCATTTTCATACAACAACAAGAGCTAAATTTCAGTTCAATATCTCAAAATGTGTAACTGAAACTTAACTCTGTGCATGTCAACCGTGTGTAAGAGATGGCTCAATAAATCTGCATCAGTATCCATATTTCAAACCTCTGTCTACGTCTGTCTATCTGTCACTTTCCTCTGTTGCAAGCATCTGTTTCTTCTGCAGATCTTTCTTGTTTTTTTTTTTTTTCTGTTCGCTCTTTGACTAGTATCTCTATCCTTCCTTCTCACTCAACTCTTGGAAAAACCAAACTTTGCTTCTACACTGGATTCGACCACTCACTCTCTCTCGCTCGCTCGCTCTCTGAACTCTGCCAACTTTTATACTTCCAAATAAAGCCAACCCAGTTCCCCACACAATGAAAGTAAATATTTGAGGATATCTGAAAACTTGAAAAGCAGGCAATATGTCCGTCCCCCGGTGATGAGCAAGCACTCGAGACGAAGGCTACGGCTAGAAGGCTAGGCGGAGAGAGACGACCAGGGAGAAGTGTTTGCCGAGGACTTTTGTACCACGGCTCTGGCCAAACAAAAGAAAAACGCTCGACTGTTTCCACGGGGGTCTTCTCCTGCTGCCTTTTCCTCTCTTCTATCCACCCCCCGCCACAACAACTGAAGATGATGCTGTTCCCCTGCCTCCACTCGTCCAACTCAATGAATTCCCCTCTCCTCCTCCCTAGTTCCCTAAAAGATAGATAGAAAAGGGGATTTCTCTTCCACAGAGACGTTTCCAAAGGACTTTGTAGTTTGTCAAGAGGACTGAGAGATGAAATGAATTCACCCAGAATCCACCACGCCATGACTAGACATACGCCATTATACTTATACTACAGCAGAATGCGGTATGTTTTGCATTTCTCGTATTTACGTTTCCATTTACGAGGCTAAATCTTCTTATATATATACACGTACTAAACATCAACAACCATCGTTACTCCTTCGTAACTCCCAACTGTCTCATCTTCCTTTGGCCCTTCACACCACGGGCGCTCTTTTGACGAAAACTTTTCACGTCCGCATCTTCAACAATGCTGAAATTTCCCACAATAGTTAGAAGAGGTGAGAAGAGACCTACAAATTTCGTCCATATCCACCAACTCTGAAGCAGACCAAAACACCATTTGACATATCTGGGCGTCATTCCCTTCTTTTTTTTCTTAATCTTCGCTTCTTTTTAACTTTTCTCAATTTACTGCTTTGTTTTATTTTTGACTCATTATCATTTTTTACATCTTCGTTAGTTTCTTTATTTACT